>WSFP011348182.1:0-35795 GCA_009831015.1 Picea engelmannii
ATTGCATGCACACTGCATATAGATGGCTCCATCATCTAGGTGGAGTGTTTCCTTCATGCATGCATAGGCTTCAAATGCAGTGAGTTGGGAATTTCAAAGCTTGTCATGAGATTTAAATATTTTCATGAATGTAACATAACAATGCCACCCAACTAGAGTGTCCCTCGACTGCAACTCAACAACCTCTACTGCAACGTGACTGGAACTTATGAAAATCCAATAACATAATTAATATAAATTTATTTTGGAAATTAATTTACAAATCTGGCAATTCACCCAAAAATTTCAACATACCATGGGAATTATGTCATATCAAAATGATTTCAACCAATAGAAAATACAATACAAGAAATCAGAAAAAAATGAAAAATGTAAGTGTTTTTCAAGTGGAATAATAAGTATATTAGGAAAAACTTTGGTTAAAATTAGCAAAATAATGGAATTGTGAACCGTATCGGTTGCTATAGTACCTTCTTTGGTAGATACTACTAATAATAACTATGTATACTTTTCCATTTAAGACATGTGAAAGAACCACTCAATCATGTCTTTATTAAGTAAATACATCATGTGTTTACTAAGTAAATGCATGATATTAGAAGTATGGAAATAATGTTAGGATGATTATAGCTCATGCGAAAATTAATTGTTTTGTACTTCCAACTTTGAAGTGACCCTATACACTCTTTAAATGGGTCATCCCTCTTGTTTATTCACTTAATCACAACATAATATTCTCCAAATATTTTAATTATAATTTTTTCCTTCAAAGAGATATAGACTTTTTTTTCAAATGATTGAATGAAAAAAAATGGAATGGATGGTAGTGTTATCTAAAGAAAAAAGTACTTCCTCTATCCTAATATCCATCATGATTTTGAGAGAAGTACTTATTGTTATTAAGTAAATATGTTATTGACGATGTAGTTTTTTTCTATAGTGATGGATTGTATAGGTCACTCTCTCAAGGATCATGAGAAAAAAACTATGGTAAATATTTGAAAACAACACGTTTTTTTATAGCAATGATGATAACTTCACGGTGGTGAAAATGTTTTTTATAACATTGTTGACAAGTGAACTATGGTAAAAAAACTATGGTCGAAATTTGAAAACTATGTTTATTTTTTTATAACATTGTCGATAAGTGCACTACACTAGCAAAGATTATGAATAATTTAATTTTTTGAATGATTCAGATTTATGACAAGAACGAAATGAAACACAAATATGTAACATTAACGAAGATATAAAGAGAAAAATAATAGAGATACAATGAAACATAACATCTCTTCAATAAAGAAATATGTTTAAACTGTAAAATGCAAAATGAAGGAAATCTTGCTCGAATGGTGGTAGCTAATCTCCGAGAAGAGATGTGGCAACTACACGCATTTGTTTGAGCACATTACAATGAGTCCTCCAGGCCTTTTTATCATCTAGAAGTAAAAAAAAAAACCTAGACATCCAAAAACCTAAGTCTAGGATATTAAGTGCCAAAATTTATGTGGGCGCCAATGAGGTAAGCTGGTACATCAAATTCCCGGGGTCGTAACAATGTACGATCTTCATTTTAGGCGCACGATAGCCCGTTGGAAAGGTCCATTTGAGGAATACAAATTATGTTGTCACACTATAACTCCATCTATTGTGTGACTCTAGAGGGCCCAAAACACGTTGTTTAGGACCTCAAAACTACCTCGAAAGTTTAGGACCCGAAAAGATAGAAACAAGCTGCCAAGATGAAAACTATAACTTCCAGGATGAAAGCTATATGTGAGTCAGTTGGAATCGGTGGGTGGCCACTGATATCCATCTTGACCAATCCTCACTCCTTAGAAAGCAATGGTCTTCATTGCGTTGAGTTCCCACATCAGATGAGGAAATTTCTGCATAATTTGGCCCTGGGTGAGCCACTTCCCTTGGTGCAGGAGTTTCCTCGATTTGAAAACATGATAAAGATGAATCTTCTATTGGCAAGTGACCTTGACCTATGTGTCAACGATATGATTAGTGGATTCTTTTTCTAGGTAGTTAGGGTTGAGATCTGTCGGTGTCAACTGTTATGTTATCTCTGAGGTGTCCAACAAGGGTGGAAAGTATGGACGAAGGAGGTCCACATTAAACATTGGTTGTAATACAAGGAAGGGGGGAATGTTGAGCTCAAAATCATTATCACCCACCTCCTTGGTGATGGTGTAAGGAACATAGAGGAGTGCATGAAGCTTCCAATGGGGTCATATAAGGCATTCTTTCTCCAAGTGCAACCAAAATTTATCTCCCACCTGATACTTGTGTGGAAGCCACCTAGTGTTGATCATGGCATTTCTTGTACTTGGAATTGGACTTCTGCTAAATATCCTAAATCTATTGCCAGATGTGATTAATTGTTTCAATGAACTAGGTGGCTTTGTTGGCTTCGTTTTTCACATGGAACAATTCTTCCTATGTGGACCCAAGGGATAGTGAAAATTCCATGAGACCCAATGGTTGAGATCCCAATCCCACCTAAAAGGGACCGTGACCAGTTGAGATATGTATGGATCTATTGTAACTATGTTGAACATAGGGAAGAATCTCATTTCATGTGCGTGAATGCTTGTAATTTTACATGGGAAATATATGCATGATCATCTTGTTGACAACCTTAGTTTGGCCATCCATTTGGGGGTGGAATGACGTGGATTTGGTGAGATTTGTGTGGAACCATAACGAGAGGCTTGACAAAAACGCGTTAAGGAAAAAACTATCCGAATCCAAGACGATGCTTTGTGGTATCCCAAAATGTACCCACACTCATTCGAAGAAGAGCTTCATAGTGGAATCTATTGTGATTCTCTTCTTACAGAAGACCATAATCACCATCTGAGAAAATTGATTAAAAAACACGAAAACATAGTCATTTCTCTGTTTGGTTGAAGGAAGTCCCAAAATGTAGTCCATCAAGATAGATTCCCAGGGATTTTTGGGAGTAGGCAGAGGGGTGTACATTCCTTGTTTGTTAATGGTTGGTTTGGAAATGGCATATGTGATGCATGACCTAATATACTTGTTGATATCCTATCATATTTTCATCCAATATAACTGTTGTTGCAACATTGCCACTGTCTTTTCTACTCAAAAGTGTCCTTCCACCCAACTATATTGAGCTTCCCAAATCAACTTTGCTCACTCAAATGATGGAATGCAAAGATGTCCCCGATGGCACAATGACCCTTCCTGCAGATGAAAATTAGAGACAATTGTGTTTTTTCCCAGCATATGGTAGGTAGTGTAAAAGTTAGGATCTCTCTCATAGAGTTGGGGTCACCCTGAGGTCTCAAGTCCATAGGAGCATAGAAATGTGGTTATTGTTGCAACTAGAGGTCAATTAAGGCAGTCGATGATGCGATTGGTTCTCCCTATATTATACTTTATGTTGATATGGAACGAATACAAGTAAGTGGAACACTTATGATGGCGATCATTCTGCAATTTTCCTTGTGTTTGCATGAACTGCGGAGGCTTATAATCAGTTTGGATGATTATATTGTTCCCGAGAATGTAATGCCTCCACTGATGGTAGGCTTGTACAATGGATTACATTTATTTTTCATAAGTGGGGTGATTATGGAAAGTATATGATAGTATCTCACTATGATAGGGAACGAGATGTCCATGCTGAGTGAAATTTGTTCCCACAACATAGTATGAAGCATCTATATCAATCTCAAAAAGTTTCTACAGATCAAGTAATGAGAGCATCAGGTTTGAGCACAAGTGCTGCTTCAAATAATCAAATGCTTTCTGTTGCAACTAGCCCCACAATGCTTTAACCTTTCCACCACCCCTTTTCACTTATCTAAGGCCCCATGCGATGTGGGAGAATCCCACCACGAACCTGTGATAGAAATTGGCAAGGCATAAGAATATTTCACGCTCAGTGAGTGTGGTCAAGTCTGTCCAGTCACAGATGAATTGGATCTTGGATGGATTGACATGAAAGCCATGCTCATCAACAATGTAGCCTAGGTAATGCAACATTTTAATGTCAAAGGAGCATTTTTCCAAATTTTCAAATAGATTGTGTTGTCTTCAAGTGTGCATAATCTGTTGAATGTGTTGCAATTGTTAGACCAACTCTTGTTGAAGATGAGGATGTCTTCTAAATACATGACCATGAAATAATTGGTGAAATGATGAAAGATATCATCCATCATCCTCATGAAATTTGTTGGGGAATTTTTCAAGCCAAAGAGCATGACCAACTATTCAAAAAGACCTTCTTTAGACTTGAAGATAGTCTTCCATACATCGGTCTACTTTATTGGGACCTAGTGGTAACTAGACTTCAACTCAATATTATTGAGGTATTTTCCCCCCTTGGTATGGTCACAGAGAATGACAATTCACGAAATTGGTTACCAGTTCATGAACGTGATTTTATTTAGATCCTGGTAATCAATGCAAAGTTGTTAGGTCCCATAATTATTCTACACAAGCATGATTGGGCTTCCACAAGGTCATGACTTTGAGTGGATGAGCCCCTTTTCAAGAAGCTATTGTATTTCACACTTTATTTCCTCATTTTATAACAGAGAGTGGAGATAGACTGGCCCATTAGGTAGCATTGCACCGCAGGTCAGATCAATTGAATGATTGACCTGACAGTGCATATGTACCCCATTTGGTGAGTAGAAGATGTATTTTTCTTCTTCCACGACCTTATCCACTTTATTTTGTTGCATGGAGATACCTGTCGTGGAATCCATGGATGTGGTTGCAACCTTCCGCTCACTTTGACCACAAATTACAAAGAAGAAAAAATTCCTTGTCTGAGAGATGACCTTCGTGCATTTCTTGAAAGAGATCAAGGAAATGGAAGTAGATTGAACTACCTCGAGTAACCTATATAATTTCCTATCCAAACTAATAATTAAACTATGAGGCATAGACTCATACACAACATGACATTTCCATAAATAAGGTTAAACCAAAAGAACGTCACAAACTTCAATGGGTACGACATCACACAATACCTCATATTTCAACGGCTTGATACCATAGGCCAGGAGACAATATTGGTTGGCGTGGAGATCACTCCCTTGGTGGATCCATCTGATGGTGTATATATATGGGTGTGGTGTTGTCGGTAGAGCCAACCACTTGAAAACCTCCACTAAGATGAGGCTATTTTGGGTACCATTATCAACTATGAAATGAATTGGAGTACCCTTCACCTACATCTGTGAAAAAAAGAGGCACTCACATTACTCTGGTTCATTAAGTTCACCAAGATGTACCTTGGTCATGGTAACAATGGTGGCACTAGTTTCTACATCAATGATCTCTCTCTCGTTTTCTGGTTCTGACTCATAGTTGGAGCCCACATATGATTCAGAGGCTTGCACCTCAACCACCAAGAATGTCTTTGAATGACATTCAACATTGTTATGCTAGGGGATCTTATGGAACTTGCGCCACTTCCCAATGTCCTTCTTTGTATTCACATTATCCTTGTTTGTTTGCAGTTTGGACTAGTTGTCCTAAGGCTTTCCATCCTTTCTCTACCCTTTTTTTTGTGGGTTGGGTCCACCTTTTCCCTACTTCTGCTGTGATGGGTTCGTAGGCCCAAACTGTCGTGTCTTTTATTTAAGCTTCTGCTTGATTTTGACATCATATCGATAGGTCATTCTCTATGATGAAAAGTCTATAAAAACCATTTGTGTATAGATGTATCTATGTATACTGTTGTGTTACTTAAACAACATATGTCACTCATAGTCTTTGATACCCATCTTGGTGTGCAAGGTATGGAAGACATTGCTGAACTCTGGCACTATTTGGTCCCTTTCGTGTCATAGTGTGGTCCATATTGTATATAATTTGTCATAACTTCGAAAAGGGTAGTATTGTTCCTTAACAACATCCCTGAAGGAACCTCAAGTGGGTGCAACTACATGAAATGTAGAACCTGTTTTTTCCTTTTTCTCATAGAAAGTATGTCACCAATATTTGACATGGATGATGGCCTTAAGGAGAACAAATGTAATATTTTCTCTATCAGAAAAGTTATGGACATAAAAATATTGTTCTATAAGGTTTAACCATTTGTATACAACATCCATGTATATTTGACTTCAAATATAGGAATATCAAAATTGATATGTACGTTGAAGGGGGTGGCACCTCTTCTGGAGGAATATGCATCACCTATTGGCAGTCGTCAAAGTATTTGTGCAAAAGTATCCATCATCTCGTTCCTTTTTCAAAAGAGGGTTTCCTCGAGCAATATTTTAAATGGATATCCTTCCCCATTGTCTCTCTTTTCTTCCCCCACGGGTGGTTGTTGTGTTCGGATATGCCGATATTGAAAAGCCTCAACTAGTTTGAGTCCCAACTACTTTTACAGTGACCTCATTGGGGGCATGAAAAGAGAAAAAAATGAAGAGGAGACAAATCTGATACCACTAATCCATATTTATGAGAGAAACGAAATGAAAAACAAATATATAACATTAACATAGATACATAGATAAAAATAACTGAGATACAATGGAACTTAACTTCTATTCAATAAATAAATCTGTTGAAACTGTAAAATGCATAATGAAATCAATCTTGCTCGAATGGCGGTAGCTGATGTCTGAGAAGAGATGTGGTGGCTACACACATTCATCTAAGCACATTACAATGAGGCCTCTAGGAATTTTGAGCATCCATAATTAAACAAAAAAACCTAGACATCCAAAAACCATACCTTAGGAGATGAAGCACAAAAAGTCATGTGGGCCTCGATGGGGTAAGTTGGTACATTAACTTCCCGAAGTCGTGACTTTTGCATACAATCCTTTTTTTAGGCGCGTGATAGACCATTGGAAAGGTCTACCTAAGGAATAAAAATTATGCCATCAAAATCTAACTTCATCTACATTGTGACTGTGGAGGGCCCAAAAAACGTTGTTTAGGGCCTCAAAACTACCCCAAAATTGTAGGACCCAAAAAGCTAGAAAAAATTGCCAAGATGAAAAATGTAACTACGAAGATGAAAGTTGTATGTGAGCCAATTGGAAGAGGTGAGTGGTTACTGATATTGACCTATATCAATCCTCCCTCCTTAGGAATAAATGGTCTCCATTGCATTGAGTTTCCCCATCATATGAGGAAATTTCTTCATAATTTTGCCCCGGGTGAACCACTTTCCTTAGTGCAGGAGCCGACCCACTTTGAAAATGTGATAAATCTAAAGTTTCTATTGGTGAGTGACATTTAAATGTGGGTCCATGATCTCATCAGTGGATTCTTGTTCCATGAATTCAGGGTTGATCTATGTCGATGTTAACGTTTATGCTATCTCTGAGGTGTCCAATAATGGTGGAAAGTATGGCCAAAGGAGGTCCACATTAAACATTGGGTCCAATCTATGGAAGGGGGGAATGTTGAGATCAAAATCATTGTCACCCACAACCTTGGTGATAATGTAAGGACCATAGAGGAGTAGACAAAGATTCCAATGGGGTCATATAAGGAGTTCTTTCTGCAAGTGCAACCAAACTTTTTCTCCCACTTGAAACTTGTGTGGCACCCAATGTTGATCATGGCATTGATTGTACTCGACATTGGACATCTACAAAATATCTTGAACCTATTACTAGATGTACTGAATTTGTTCAATGAATCGAGTGGCTTTGTTGGCTTTGGTTTTCACATGGGATGACTCTTCCTATGTGGATGCAAGGGGTAGTGAAACATCCATGGGACCCAATGATTGAAATCCCAACCCCACCTAAAAAGGACTGTGACTAGTTGAGATATGTATGGATCTATTGTAACTATGTTGAACATAGGGAAGACTCTCATCCCATGCGCATGAATGGATGGAATTGTACATGTGAAATATATGCATGTTCATCCTATTGACGACCTCAATTTGGTCATCCATTTGGGGGTGAAAGGAAGTGGATTTGGTGAGCTTGGTGTCCATCCATGACCAGAGGCATGGAAAAAAATTGCTAAGGAACCGAATTTCCCAATCTGAGATGATGGTTTATGGTATCCCAAAGTGTACCCACACGCATTCGAAGAATATCTTCATAGTGGACTCTACTGTGATGCTCTTCTTATAGACCACCAAAATTGCCATCTTGGAAAATCAATCAAAAACCATGAAAACATAGTCATTTCCCTATTTGGTTGAAGGGAATCCCGACATGTAGTCCATCGAGATAGGTTCCTAGGGCTTGTTGAGAGTAGGAAAAGGGGTGTACATGCCTTTTTCCTTAATGGATGGTTTGGCAATGGCGTAGGCTATGCATGACCTCATATACTTGTTGATATCCTATTGACATTTCAACGAATATAAATGTTTCTACAAAACTTCCATTGTCTTTTCTATGCCAAAGTGTCATGCCACCCGAATGTAGTGAGCTTCCCAAATCAAATTCGTTTTCTCAAATGATGGAATGCATAGATGGCCCCGATATCTCAATAACTCGTCCTGCAGATGGAAATCGGTGATAGTTGTGTTTTTTCCCAACATATGGTCGGTAGTGGAAAATTCGGGATCTCTCTCATAAAGTTGGGCCCACCGGGAGGTATCATGTCTACAGGACTATAGCACCGTGGTTAGTGCTATAAATGGAGGTCGACTAAGGATGTCAATGACGCGATTTTTGCTCCATGTCTTATACTTGATGTTGAGATGGAATTACTGCAAGTATGTTGACCACTTCTGATGGTGGTCATTCTACAATTTTCCTTGTGTTTGCTTGAACTACAAAGGATTATGATCAATGTGGATGACTGTGTCGTTCCTGAGAATGTAATCCCTCCACTAGTGGCAGGATTGTACAATGGAGTACATTTATTTTTTGTAAGTGGGGTGATTATGGATAGTATGTGATAGTGTCTCACTATGATAGGCCATGGGATGTCCATGCTGAGTGGAAATTGTGCCCACAACATAGTTTGAATCATCTTTCTCAATCTAAAAAATATATTGCAGATTGGGTAATGAGAGCATCGGGGTTGAGCAAAAGTGTTGCTTCAAATCATCAAAAAAAAAATTGTTGCGACTAGCCCCACACAACTTTTACCTTTCCATGACCCCTTTTTACTTGGATAAGGGCCCATGTGATGTGGGAGTATCCCAACATGAACCTATGATAGAAATTCACAATGCCTAAGAAGCTCTAAATCTTAGTGTGTGGTCAGGTATGGATAGTCACGAATGACCTAGATCTTAGCTGGATCGACATGCACCCCATTCTCATTAATAACGTATCCTAGGTACTGGAACATGTTCATGTTGAAGGAGCATTTTTCCAAATATGCATATGGTTTGTGTTCCCCCAAGTGTGAAGAACACGTTGAATGTGTTTCAAGTGTTAGACCCAACTCTTGTTGAATATGAGGATGTTGTCTGAATACACCACCAAAAAATATTTTTTTAAAGGATGCAAGATATCGTCCAACATCCTCATGAAAGTTGTTGCGGTATTTTTCAAGCCAAAGGGCATGGCCAACTATTCAAAAATACCTTATTTAGAATTGAAGGTAGTTTTCCATACATTGGTGTGCTCTATTAGGACATGGTGGTATCTGGACTTCAGATCAATCTTACTAAACTATTCATCCCCCTTCATTTGGTCAAGGAGATCGTCAATTCAGGGAATTAGGTACAAGTTCTTGACTATGATTTTATTTAGGGCTTGGTAATCAATGCAGAGTCTCTAGGTCCCATATTTCTTCTACAAAAGCATGATTAGGATTCCACCAGGTGATGACCTTGGGAGGATGTGCCCCTTTTCAAGAAGCGCCTGGATGTCACACTTGTTTTTCTCATTTTTTGAAAGAGAGTAGAGATAGACTGGCCCATTGTGTAGCGGTGCGCCAAGGGTCAGATTGATTGAGTGCTTGACCTGATAGTGCAGAGGTACCCTAGTGGGTGTAGAGAATATGTATTTTTCTTCTTCCATGACCTTATCCACTTGCTTCTATTGCATGCAGAGACTTGTCATGGAATCCATCGATGTGGTTGCAACATTTCGCTCACTTTGACCGCAAATTATGAAGAAGACAAACTTCCTTGTATGAGAGATGACCTTCCTACATTGCTTGGAAGAGATCAAGGAAATGGGAGTAGATTGAACTACCTCAGGTATCATGTATAATTTCTTGTCCAAATTAATAATAACATTGTGAGGCCTAGACTCATATACAACATGATGTTTCCATAAATAAGGTTAACCCAAAAGAAAATAACAAAATTCAATGGGGGTGACATCACACAGTACCTCATGTTTGAAGGGATTGATATTATAGGCCAAGAAACATTGTTGGATGACGTGGAGATCACTCCCTTGGTGGAGCCATTTGATGATGTATAACTATGGGTGTGGTGTTTTCGGTAGAGACAACCAGTTGAAAACCTCCATTGAGATGATGTTATTTTGGCCACCATTATCAACAATGAAGTGAATTGGAGTAACCTTCACCCACATCTGTGAATGAAAGAGGCACTCACCTTACTTTGGTTCATTAAGCTCTCCGGGATGGACCTTGGTGGTGGTAATAATGATGGCATTGGTTTCTGCATCAATGATCTGTCTCCCTTTTTCTGGTTTTGACTTAGAGTCAAATCCCACATATGATTCATAGGATTTCACCTCGGCCACCAAGAACTTATTTAAGACACACTCAACAATGTTATTCCAGGGGATCTTATGGAACTCATACAATTTCCCAGTGTCTTTCTTTGTCTTCCCATTATCCTTCTTTGTTTTCATTTTGGACAAGTTCTCCTAAGGATGTCCATCCTTTCTCTACCCTTTTTTCTATGGGTTGGGGTCACCTTTTCCTTGCTTCTGTTGTGATGGGTTCACAGACCCAAACTATCACATCTTTTGTTCAAGCTTCTACTCGATTTTGACATCATATAGATAGGTCATTCTCAACGATGAGATGTCCAAAAAATCCATTTATTTCTAGATGTATCTATGTTGACTGTTGCATTACTTGAGAACCATATGTCGCTCATATTCTTTGATACTCTAGCATTGTTTGGACCCTTGGTGAACTCTAGCATTGTTTGGACCATTTCCTTCCGTAGTGTGGTCCATCTTGTATATAAGTCATCATAAATTACAAAAGGGAAGTATTTTTCCTTAATAGCATCCCTGAAGGAACCCCAAGTGGGTTCGACTACAAAAAATGCAGAACCCTCTATTTCCTTGCTCATATAAAGTCTCCCACCAATATTTGACATGGACGACAGAATTAAGGAGCACAAATGTAATATTTTCTCTATCGAAAAAGTTATGGACAAACAATTAACCTTCTAAAAGGTTTAATCGTTTTTCGACAACGTCTGCATATATTTTACCTTCAAATATAGGAATATCAAAATTGATCTATACCTTGAAGGGGGCGGTGCCTCTGCTTGAGGAAAATGCGTCTCTTGTTGGCAGTCGTCGAAGGATTTGTGAAAAATTATCCATCATATCATTCCTTTCTCGTGAGACATATTCCTTGAGAAACAGTTTAAAGGGATCTTCTTCCTCATAATCTCTCTTTTCTTCCCCTATAGGTGGATTTCATGTTCGGAGATGTTGATCTTGAAAAGGTTCAACTGGTTTGAGTCCCAACTTCTTATACTCGGACCTGGTTGGGGAAATGCAAAGAGAAACAAATGAAGAGTATACTGTTCTAATAACACTGATCCATATTTATGAGCAGAATGAATTGAAACATAGATATATAACATTAACATAGATACAAAAGGAACAATAACAAATATACAGTGGAACTTAACTTCTATTCAATAAAGAAATCTTTTGAAACTATAAAATGCATAATGAAAGCAATCTTGCTCGAATGGTGGTAGCTAATCTCTAAGAAGAGATGTGGTGGCTACACACATTCATCTAATAACATTACAATGAGGCCTCCAGGCCTTTTGAGCATCCATAAGTAAATAGAAAACCCTATATATCCAATAACCTAACCTTAGGAGATGAAGCACCAAAAGTCTTTTGGGCCTTGATGCGGTAAGTTGGTACATAAACTTCTCGTGGTCGTAATATTTGCATGCGATGGTTTTTTTAGGCGCACGATAGCCTATTGTAAAGTTCTACCCAAGGAATACACATTATGGAATAAAAATCTAACTTAGTCTACAGTGTGATTGTGGCGGACCCAAAAAACATTGTTTAGGGATTGAAAACTGCCTCGAAAGTTTAGGACCCGAAAAGATAGAAAAAAACTTCTAAGATGAAAATTATAACTACCAAGATGAAAGTTATTTGTGATCCAGTTGGAAGAGGTGGGTGGACACTAATATCCACCTAGATCAATCCTCCCTCATTAGAAATCAAAGTTCTACATTGTGTTGAGTTCCCCCATTAGATGAGTAAATTTCTATTGAATTCCATGAGTGAGCCACTTCCCTTGGTGTAGGAGCTTCCATGCTTTGAAAACACAATAAAGTTGAAGATTCTATTGGATATTTCCCTTGAATTTTGTGTCCATGATATAATCAGTGGATTCTTTTTCCATGCATTCAGGGTTGAGATATTTCTGTTTCAATTGTTGTTTTATCTCGGAGGTGTCTAATAAGTGTGGAAAGTATGACCGAAGGAGGTCCACATTAAACATTGGGTGAAATCTAAGAAAGGGAGGAATGTTGAGATCAATATAATTATCACCCAAAGCCTTGGGGATGGTGTAAGGACCATAGTGGAGTGGATGAAGCTTTCGATGGGGTCCTGTAAGGTGTTCTTTCTACAACTAAAACCAAACTTTATCTCCCACCTGAAACTTTTGTGGCACCTATTGTTGATCATTGAGATACGTGTACTTGGAATTAGAGTTCTACAAAATATCCTGAACTTGTTGGTGGATGTGTTTAATTCGTTCAATGAGCTGGGTGGATTTTTCGACTTCAATTTGTGTATGGGGTAGTGCATTTTTCGACTTCAATTTGTGTATCGTGGATTCTTCCTGTGTCGACACAAGGGGTAGTGCAACATCCATGGGATCCAATGGTTGAAATCCCAACCACACCTGAAAAGGACTATGGACAATTGAGATATGTATGGATCTATTGTAACTATGATAAACATAGGGAAGACTATCATCCCATGTGTGAGGATACTTGGAATTATACATGCGCAAGATATGCATGATCATCTTGTTGACGACCTCGGTTTGGCCATTCATTTGGGGGTGGAATTTAATGGATTTGGTGAGCTTGGTTTCCAGCCGTGACCAAAGGTTGGACCATAATATTGTGAGGAACGGACTATCCATATCTAAGATGATGAATTTTGGTATCCAAAAATGTACTGAGACACATTTGAAGAAGAGATTGGCAGTGGCCTCTGTTGTGATGCTCTTCTTGCAAGAGACCAGAATCGCCATCTTGGAAAATTGATCAACAACCACTAAAGCATAGTCATTTCCCTACTTGGTTGAAGGAAGTCCCAATATGTAGTCCATCAAGATGGATTCCCAGGGCCTGTTGGGACTAGGTAGAGGGGTGTACATGCCTTGTTTCTTAATTTCAGGTTTGGTAATGGCGTAGGTCGTGTAGGAAATTATATACTTTTTGATATCTTGTAGGAGTTTCAACCAATAAAAATGTTGATATGACATTGCCGCTGTATTTTTTACGCTGAAATGTCCTGCCAACCGACTGTAGTGAGATTCCAAAATCAGCTTCACTCAATCATTTGATGGAACACAAAGATGGAATAAATGGTACAAAACCTCATCCTACATATGAAAATCAATGACATTTGTGTTTGGTCCCAACATATGGTAGATAGTAGTGAAGTGGGGATATGTCTCATAGAGTTGGGGCCACCCAAAGGTTTACAGTCCACATGAGTGTAGCACCGCAGTTAGTGATGTAATTGGAGGTCGACTAAAGCAGTCAATGACGCAGATAGTTTTCCCTATCTTATACTTAATGTTGAGATGGAATTGCTACAAGTATGTGGACCACTTTTGTTGGCGATCACTATACAATTTTCCTTATGTCCTTATGTACTGTACATGATTATGATTAGCGTGGATGAATGTCTCCTTCTCGATAATGCAATTCCTCCACTGGTGACAGGCTTGTATGATGGAGTACATTTAGTTTTCATAAGTGGGGTAATTACGGATTATATCTAATATTGTTTCACTATGATAGACCATGAGATTTCCATGTTGAGTGAGAGTTGCACCCACAACATAGTCTGAAGCATCTGTCTCAATATCAAAATGTTGTTGTAGGTTAGGTAATGAGAGCATTGGGGATGAGCATAAGTATTTCTTAAAATCATTGAATGATTTTTGTTGCAATTGGCCCAACATGAATTTTTCCTTGCCACTGCCCCTAGTCACTTGGCTAAGGGCCCATGCAATGTGGGAGAATCCCAACATGAACCTGCAATAGAAATTGACAAGGCCTAAGAAGCTTCAAAGCTCAGTGAGTTTGGTGAGGGCTGGCTAGTCATAGATGATCTGGATCTTAGCTAGATCGACATGCACCCCATGATCATCCACAATTTATCCTAGGTAGTGGACCATGTTCATTCCGAAGGAGGATTTTTCCAAATTTGCATATAGCTTGTGTTGTCGCAGAGTGTGCAGAACCTGTTGAATATGCTGCAAGTGTTCGACCCAACTCTTGTTGAAGATGAGGATGTATTCTAAATAAACCACCACAAAATAATTGGTGAAAGGCCACAAGAATATAATCCATCATCCTCATGAAAGTTGTGGGAGAATTTTCTAAGCCAAAGGGCATGACCAACCATTCAAAAAAACCTTCTTCAGACTTGAAGGAAGTCTTCCATAAATCGGTCTACTCTATTAGAACCTGGTGGTTAGGAGGAATTCATATCAATATTACTAAATTATTTTTCCCCATTGAATTCATCAAGGATATTGTCAATTCATGGGATTGGGTACCATTTCCTAACTGTGATCTTATTTAGGGCCTTATAATAAATGTAGAGTCATTGGGTCCCATATTTCATCTACACAAGCATGATTGGGCTTCCATAAGGTGATGAGATTGGGAGGATGTGCCCCTTTTCAAGCATCTCTTGGATATGGTTCTTGATTTAATCATCTTCTGACGGGGAGAAACAATAGACTAGCCCATTGGGTAGCAAGGCACACTGGGTCAGATCGATTGAGTTCTTGACCTGAAAATTAAGACTTACCCTAGTGGGTGAGGAGAAGATGTATTTTCATTCTTCCACGACCTTATACACTTGCTTCTACTACATGGAGAGAACTTTCATAGAGGCCAAGGATGTGGTTGCCCCCTTCCTCCCACTTTGAGTTCGAATGACAAAGAAGACAAAATTCCCTTTCTGAGAGATGAACTTCCTATATTGCTTGGAAGAGGTCAAGGAAATGAAAGTAGATGGAACTACTTCCAGTGTCCTGTATAATTTCATATCCAAAGTAATAAGAACACTATTAGGCCTAGAATCATATACAACAAGATGTTTTAATAAATAAGGTTTTCCCAAAATAACATCACAAACTTCAAGGGGGAGACATCACACAATACCTCATCTTTGAAGGGCTTGATGTCATAGTCTAGGAGACACTTTTGGCTGATGCAGAGATAACTCCCTTGGTGGAGCCATCCGATGGTGTACATATGTGGGTGTGGTGTTGTCGGTATATCCAACCTCTGGATGACCTCCATCGAGATGAATTTCTTATTTCTACCTCTATCTATGATGAAGTGCAGTGGAGTACCCTTGACCCACATCTATGAATGAAAGAGGCAGTCACCTTCCTTTGGTTCATCAAGTTCACCAAGCTGGACCTTGGTGGTGGTAGAAAGGGTGGCACTAGGTTCTTCAATAATGATGCATCTCCATTTTTCTAGTTTTGACTCAAAGTTCAAGTCCGCATATGATCCATATACTTTCACCTCGGCCACAGAGGAATTATTTGAGCGACATTCAACGATGTTATGTTAGGGGCTCTTATGGAAATCACACCATTTCCCAATTTCTTTATTTGTCTTTCCATTGTCCTTTTTTGTTTGTAGTTTAGATTGGTTTTTGCTAAGGTTGTCCATCCTTGCTCTGCCCTTTTTTATGTGGTTTTGGCCGCCTTTTCCCTGCTTTTGTTGCGAGGGGTTTGCAGACCCAAACTTCCACTTCTTTTGTTTAAGCTTCTACTCGATTTTGACAACATATTGATAGGCTACGCCCAATGGGGTAAGTTTGTACATCAATTTACCAGGCTCGTAATTTTTTCATACGATCGCCATTTTAGGTGCATAATAGCCCATTGGAAAGGTATATCTGAGTAATACACATTATGATGTGACACTTTCACTTTTTTTTAGTGTGACTGTGGAAGGCCCAAAAACATTTGTTTAGGGCCTCAAAATGACCTGAGAAGTTTAGGACACGAAAAGCTAGAAAAAAGTTTCCCTAATGTAAACTGTAATTGTCAAGATGAAAGTTGTATGTGAGAAAATTGGAAGAAGTGGGTGGCCACTGATATTGACTTGGATCAATCCTCCCTCCTTCAGAATAAATGGATCCATTGTGTTGAGCTCCCCCATCAATTGATGACCGTTTTGTTGAATTTGGCCCCGACTGAGCCACTTTCCTTGGTGCAGGATTTTCCCCACTTTGACAACACGATAAACATGAATATTCTCTTGGTGAGATCCCTTGACCTTTGTATCCAAAATATGATCATTGGATTCCTATTCCATGTAGTCATGGTTGAGGTCTGTTAGTGTCAATTTTTCTACTATATTTGAGGTGTCCAATAAGGGTGGAAAGTATGGTCGAAGGAGGTCTGCATTAAACACTGTGTGTAAGCCAAGGAAGGGGGGAATGATGAGATCAAAAGGATTGTCACCCACATCCTTGGTGATGGTGTAAGGACCATAGCTGAGTGGACAAAGCTTCTGATGGGGTCTTGTAGGGAATTCTTTCTACAAGTGCAACTAAACTTTATCAGCCACCTGAAACTTGTGTAGCACCTGGTGTTTATCATGGAACTACTTATACTTGGCATTAGACATCTACAATATATCATGAAAATGTTGGTGGATGTGCTAAATTTATTCAATGAACCGATTTTGTTTTTCAGCTTCAGTTTGTGCATGGGACAATTCTTCTTGTCTGGATGCAAGGGGTAGTGCAACATCCATGTGACCCAATGGTTGAAATCCCAACACAAGATGAAAAGGACTATGGTTGACCATAGGGAAGACTCTCATCCCATGTGTGTGGATGGATGGAATTTTACATGTGCAAGATATGCACAATTATCATGTTGATGACCTCGCTTTGGCCATCCGTTTGGGGGTGGAAGGCAATGGATTTGGTGATCTTTATGTCTAGCCGTGACTAGAGGCTCAAACAAAATGTTCTAAGGAATCGACTATCATGATGTGAGATGATGGTTTGTGGTATCCTAGAATTTAATGACACTCATTTGTGGTAGAATATCATGGAAGTGGCCTATGTTGTGATGCTCTTCTTGCAGGAGACCATAATCACGATCTTGGAAAATCGATCAACAACCACGAAAACACAGTCATTGCCCTTCTTGGTTGAAGGGATTCCTCACATGTATTCCATTGAGATGGATTCCTAGGGCCTATTAGGAGTAGGAAGAGGGGTTGATATGCCTTGGTTCTTAATGTTTGGTTTCACAATGGTGCAGTTCATACAGGACCTCATATACTTGTTGACATCCTGTCATAGTTTTGACCACTAGAAATGTTGCTACATAACTGCCACTATCATTTCTATGTCGAAGTGTCCTTCCATGCGAATGTAGTGAGATTCCCAAATAATCTTCGCTCCCTCACTTGATGGAACATAAATATGGTGTTATCACATGTTTATGCAGGGGGGATGTTTTTCCCTTAGTTTTGGCCTCTAGGTGACAAAAGGTGAAGAAGGGGATAAAAACCCACTAAATGGCGTTTATCCTAAGTTCGGCAGGGTCGATGTGATTGTTTGGCATGCTATGCTAAGAGGCACGTAGATCTAGAAGGATGAGATTTGATCGGTCCAGTTCAATGACCGTTGATCATATTGGGGCCCCAACATGCATGCACGATAAAAATTGTAGGGTGGGGTGGGTTTGAAACCATGGTTTTGTGGAGACGTTACATGACATTCAGTGACACACATCAAGCCCAAAAGTGGAAAAGAATCAAACCACTTTTCATAGCCCCTATATGCGCATGTGCATATAAGTCCCTATCCTAGGTCGATAAGTGGTCACTCTGTCCCGCCAACAGCTGTCCCCCACTCCATCTCTCTCCTTCGTCCGTCACATTCCCTACAGCCCTATAACTTTCTCTTCCTCACACCTATCCTCCACTCACTGTCCCACCAATCGCATCTACCCTTCTCATCTCCCGCCACATTTTCCACCTCACTCCACATCACCTCCATCCCATTACACCTCAGCTCCCGCTTGTGTGGCCCCAACGCTATCCTCAGTTTCCTCTTCCCATCCACGTGGTCCACCTGGACATCTACACGTCCACCATTACATGTCGAGCATGCCAATCAAATCGTCGGTTTCCAGGTCTGTTGTCAGGCCTCCTTATGGGCATCTGACTTAGATCTAGATGGAAGAATGCAGAGGCCACAAATTCCATAGGTATAGTGTCGACTTGGGCCTTCTTGATATTGATGAAGAAGTTATTGAAGTTAGTTGGTGGTGGTTGAACATAATTTCCACCATAAATGGAAAGCCTGAGAAAGGACTGTCAGCAGGTCAGCTCAGCTGCAGAACCTTCCTGAAGAATGATTGCATCTAATAAGAGCTCGCTTTTGATAGGAGACATCATGCACAGTCTGCGAGGAATCATGCAGATGTAATTCCTTCAATACAGAGACTCGATCACGCTTCCATAGTTTTTCTCTGAGTATATAGAAGTCTTCCTCATATTTTTTTAGGGTTGATGGTTGAGCTAGGCTCTCGTATTGTAAATTTTTAATGAAACTCCAGGAGGGTAATTCAGCTACTGAACCAAGTATTTATGATGATTTTCACCATCCTCCTCTAGCAAATCCAATAGTTGTTTCTCACTTTCCTATTACACCATCTGTTGGAGCTTCTAGAAGTTTAAATTTTGAGATTTTTCCTGCTGATTTCCCCTCCCCCAGTTTCACTATCCCTCCTCTTGTCAAAGTTGCTTCTTTGACAGAGAGGGAAATCTATGTTCCCTTGAGCCTTGAGGCCTTTTCTCTAGAGCCTCGGTTGTTTCCCATTTTTCCCAGAATCACACCTCCAACCTCCCCTCTCCAAGTTCCATCTCCTCCTAGTTCTCCTTCTATTCACACTCCAATGGTAGGAGCTAATCCCCGCAGAAATAGAATGGATGCTATAGTAGATTCCAGATACGCCCCTCTCATTTTTCCTCAGCCTCTTAATGCCCTCCCAGTTGGTGGATACCTTAAGCAGCTACCTAAGTTCACAGGGGAGGGATATATCACTACAAAGGAGCACCTTGCATCTTTCTATATTTATGTTGATAATTATGTCATAGTAAATGAAGATGTGTGGATGAGGATTTTTGTCCACAGTCTTGATGGAGAAGCCAAAAAGTGGTTTAGGGCCCTGACCCCTGGATCCATTGATGGGATTGAGGCTTTAGATGATATCTTATTGAGGCAATGGGGGGATAAAAATAACTTCATTTATTATATCATAGAGTTCGGGTCCCTAAAAAGAGAAGAGGGAGATTCTATCCCTGACTTCTCCAAAATATTCAACAAAATGTACAATAAGATCCCTGCTGAGATAAATCTTACAGAGGCCTCTACCAAAATCACATATGCTAGTGATTTTGACCTTGAATTGTACCTCATGTTAAGAGAGAGAAGAGCTACCTCCTTGGCTCATATGCAAGATGGATCCCTGGAGGTAGAGTCTAATATATTGGCAGTTGACCGACTCAGAAATAAGGTTGATAGAGACAGAGGAAGAGGAATATCTGAAGCCTTAACCTTCAGTTCCTCTACCCCCACCCCCCTCAAATGGATGAAGTAACCAAGTTACTAAAATGACTTTCAGCTAGAATGGAAAGGTTGGAATTAGAAGGGAAGAAGACATACATAAATCCTCAAAATGTTGATAACAGAGGTAACTTCAGGAGGCTGAAAAACAATGCTCCTCAGATTATGCAAAGAGAACCTCAGAATAGAGATAGGGATGATCAGAAAATCCATACCCCTCTTCAAAACAACCTTGTTATAGATGAGGGTGGAGGGGAAGAAGACCTTGATCCAGAAATTCACTGTCTTGAAGATACATCCTCTTCTCTTCACTTAACACATTCAACATACGAGGATTCTCTCATGGACAACCAATTAAATGAGTTGAGCAAGGGGGATAAGGTCAGTGACAACCCAAATATATACAACCTCGAGTCCAAAAAGAAAGGAGGAGAGCCTGATGTTCCTAATCAGCCTACCAGAGCATAAAAACATGTTGAAGATGTAATAGGCAACAACAAGGAGAAGGAAACGCATAACCTCCCACCAGTAGACAAAGGTCCCATCCCAGAGGTAAGAGAAATTTTGAAGCCCTCCTCATATTTTAACTTTGAGCATGAAATTCAGAAGATTAGGATTCATGTCCCCCTTTCAGAGTTGATCAAGAATGAGTACTTTAGGAGATCCCTATCTAAGTTGTTGTTTCCTGAACCCTCGAATCATCCCATAGACTCAATCAATTTGCAAGACGAAAAGCCAGTAGTCATCTTAGGTCCCATGGTAGAAGATAGAGATGATTCATCCCCTCACTTCTACACATCACTGAACATACATGATAAGGTACTGCATAATTGTCTGATGGATTCAAGAGCCTCTCATAATCTCATGCCCAAAATTGTCATGGACAAACTAGGACTAGAAGTCACCAAAGCATACCATGACTTGTACTCTTTTGATTCAAGGAGGGTGCAATGTCTTCGGGTCATCAAATATTTGGTTGTCACCTTGTTTCAACTTCCCATGAAAAGTGTGGTCATGGATATTGTAGTGGTTGATGTTCCCCCAAAGTTTGGCATTTTATTGTCAAGATCTTGGATAAAACGACTTGAAGGAACATTGTAGATGGACCTCACATATGCTACTATTCCTGTGTTTGGTGGGGATCATAGAAGACTGTACAGAGAAGATTAGTTGGCCTATATTATTAGTGATGAAGAAGATCTGACCAATCATATTATGTTTTTCCTTGATATTGATTTGGGATCCAGCTTATTGGATCTCACTAATGTCCCTAAAACTCCTCTTGAAATCAGAAAACATTCCCTTAATCTATGTGAATATTCTCCTCGGTTACCTCTGTTTGGAAAATATTCTTTGATGGATCCTCTTCTAGGGAAGGTGTTGGTGCTGGAGTGGTCCTTGTTTCACCTGTTCAAGAAATTATATCTCTATCATACAAGTTAGAATTTGAAGCTACGAATACTATGGCAGAGTATGAAGCTCCTGTTTTGGATTTGAGGGATGCAAAAGATATGGGGATTGAAGAGATATAAGTGATTGGAGATCCTGAGTTGATTGTCCAGCGGATAAGAAATATTTATTAGGCAAAACATGCTCGTCTTAGAAGTTACAGAAATGAAGTATGGGACCTCATTGACAATTTTTTCTTGGCTTTCAACATTTCATTTATTCCAAGAGAAGATAATGTCATGGCTGACTCTTCAGCTGTTTTAGCAAGAAATTTCAGAGTTCTTCTACCACCCAATCTTAGGTATGATATAGAAGTAAAACACAGGCCCTCTATACCTAACAATGCCAAGAATTGGAAGGTGTTTGAGTATGATCTTGAAATCAAAAGATTCCTAGAAACTATGGATGACTTTTCTGCATTACACATCGATCAAGATCCTGGTTCTGACATAGATCCTCATGCTGATGTTTTTATGAACAATATTGTTGATCATCATATTGATCAACTGCCAGCAATCACATCCCAAAGGGAGTGGTCCCTCTGGAAAGGTTACTTGACAAAAATTATGTGGAATTGAACGGTAAAGTATCAAATGATGATGTTGATGTGGTTGAGTGCAATATTGGCATAGAGAGGAATCCAAAATTTGTCAAGTTGTCAAGCAGCCTGTCGAAGGAACAAAGGGTCGAGTATACTGAGTTATTAAGATAATTTTCTGATGTGTTTTCCTGGACCTATGAAGACCTCAAAACATAGGACACAATTGTCATTGAGCATAAGATCCCATTGAAAGAGGAGGCCAAACCATTTAGGAAGAAATTAAGATAAATAAATCTTATGATGCTACCTATTATGGAAAGGGAGGTAAAGAATTTGTTGGATGACCAAATCATTGTCCCTTTAATATATTTTGAATGGGTGGCCAACCTAGTCCCGATAAGGAAAAAGAGTAGAGAAATCAGACTCTGTGTCGATTTCAGGAATCTAAACAAAATCTCGAAGAAGGACAATTACCCGCTACCAAAGATGGAACACATATTATAGAGGGTAACGGGCGCATCCAAGATTTCCATGATTGATGAATTTTCTGGTTACAATCAAATCTTTTTTCTGCTTGAAGACAAAGAAAAGACATCCTTCACCACTCCCTGGGGTACATTCATGTATGCCAAAATGCCCTTTGGATTGATGAACGCAGGAGAAACCTTTCAATGAGCCATGGACATATCTTTCATAGGGGAAAGGGATAAATTTGTGGTCATCTATTTGGATGATATTACAGTTTTATCTAAGTCTGATAAAGAACATTGTGAACATTTGAAAAGTTTCTTCTTAAAATGCAGGTAATTTGGCCTTTCCTTAAATCCCAAGAAGTCATTGCTTTCCATGAAAGAGGGAAAGTTGTTGGGACACATAGTATCAGCTGAGGGGGTCAGGATTTATTCAATAAGGGTGGAAGCTATTCAAACCATGTCACTTCCCAGATCCAAGAAGGAAGTCCAGTCTTTCCTAGGAAAAATCAATTGTTTGAGAAGGTTTGTTTCAAATTTTGTTGAATTAGTGAAGCATATCACAACCATGCTCAAGAAGGGGAATGAAGTAAAATGGACTGCTGATTTCAGAAATTCTTTCAAACAAATCAAGAAGGCCTTGACTAAGGCACTTGTTCTTATCAATCCATATTACTCCAAGGATTTTCTGATTTTTTCTTTTTCTTGTTTTGATATAGTGGCAACTATTTTATTACAGAAAAATGCTAAAGGGCTGGAGAAGCCTATTTCATTTTTTAGTAGAACACTAAGATATGTAGAGGTGAAATATGACATCATGGAGAAACATGCCTATGCATTGGTGAAAGCCCTCAAGGATTTCAGAATATATGTCCTTCATTCAAGGGTTATTGCATATGTCCCTTCATTTGTTGTGAAGGACATTCTCATTCAACCTGACATAGATGGAAGGAGTAAGTGGATTGCCAAAACCCTTGAATTTGAGATGGAAATAAAACCCACCAAATTAGTTAAAGGCCAAGGTTTAGCCAAGTTGTTGGCTGAATCTAATTGTAAATATTTGGAGGTTAACTTCATCAACACTTTCTCAGAGAATCAATAGGAGAAAGTACCCGATAGAAGCACTCAGGATGACCCTTCATTGGCATAATGCACCTGGTATAAAAACATTATACATTTTCTGCAAGAGTTGCAACCTCCAGATGGAATGGGGAAGAGCAAGGAAAAATATTTAAAGCTCAAAGCAATTAGATATTTCCTTATTGACCAGGTCTTGTACTGGAAAGACCCTTTAGGTGTGCTTCTGAGATGTTTAGACCCACAGGAGGCCCAAAATATTATGTTTGATTTTCATGACAGCCTGTGTGGTAGACATCATTTATGGAGAAACACGACCTATACAATTCTCAGGGATGGGTACTTTTGGCCTACTCTATTCACTGATGTCTGTGCAAAATTCAGAGCTTGCATCAAATGTCAGAAATTCTGTGGGAAGCAACAACTCAAGTCTCTACCATTGAAGCATGTGGTAGCTTTAGGACCCTTTGAGCAATGGGATCTAGACTTCAATGGGGGAATTCATCCTTCTTCAAGCAGTCAACATAGGTGTATCTTAACTGTAATAGACTATTTCACCAAGTGGATAGAAGCTATTCCCACAAGGAGTGATTCTCATAAAGTGATCATTGGTTTTCTTGAAGATATTTTGGCAAGGTTTGGTTTTCTGAACAGGATCATCACCAACAATGTTGCATCCTTCAATTCTAATCCATTGATCAAATTTTGTGAGCAGTTCGAGACTTCATTGACCCCCTACTAACCTCAAGGCAACAGATTAGGCAATTCCTCTAAAAAAATCCTAATAAAGATCATCAAAAGACTGCTAGAGGACAACAAGAAAGCATGAGATTCATATCTCAAATTTTATTTTTAGGCCAATCGAGTGACAACAAAAAGGTCCTTGGGTATCTCTCCTTTCCAAATTGTATATGGGACTGAAACATTTTTTCCTTCCCATCTCGCCCTGCCTATGGAAAAATTCTTCTAGGACTACCAAGGAGAACCTGATGATATGATCAGAATAATTCATCAACTGGTAGAAGTCCAACAGACTAGAGAGCACACGATGGACAGAGCACATGACCATCAATAGAAGATCAAGGAAGCTTTTGATAGGAAGAGTGGAAAATAATATTTCTAGCTGGGAGATCTAGTACTTAAGTGGGATGCACCCAGACAGGATAGAGGCAAACATGGAAAATTTGAAGCCCTTTGGATCAGTCCCTTCAAGATTTTTGAAGAATTTCCCAGAAACACTTACAGGTTGCATAATTTGGATGGTGATGAAGTTTCTGGTGGCCCTGTAAATAGGCATTTTCTAAATAAGTTCTTTATTGGAGCCATAAGTGGCTCTCATGTCTTTGTAAATAATTTTTTTCTTTTTCGTTTCCAGTTTAATGGGTGACTCCACAACCCAACAAAAGGTGACTAGAGCTGCAAAGGAGATATTAGATCCTCACAGGGAGGACTCTATCCCCCATGGAGCCTAATGTTATCACATGTTTCTGCAGGGGGAATGTTTTTCCCTTTGTTTTGGCCTCTAGGTGACAAAAGGCGAAGAAGGGGCTAAAAACCCACTAAATGACACTTATCCTGAGTTCGTCAGGGTTAATGTGACCATTTGGCACGCTGTGATAAGAGGCATGTAGATCTAGGTGGATGAGATCTGAACGCTCCAGATCAATGGTCGTTGATCATATCGGGGACCCAACATGTGCGGATGATAAAAATTGTAGTGTAGGCCACGTTTGAAACCATGGTTTTGTGGAGATGCTACGTGTCATTCAAAGACACACATCGGGCCCAAAAGAGGTGAATAATCAAACCACTTTTCATAGCCTCGATATGCACATGTGCGTATAAGGCCCTATCCTAGGTCAACAAGTGGTTTCTCTATCCTACCGGTAGATGTCCCCCACTCCATCTCTCTCCTATGTCTGTCACATCCCTCACTAACATATAAATTTCTCTCCCTCACACCTATCCTCCACTCAGTGTCCCACATGTTGCATCTCTCCTTCTCATCTCTTGCCACCCATGCCACCTCGCTCCACATCACCTCCATCCCATTACAACTCAACTCCTACTTATGTGGCCCCCATGCTATCCTTAGTTTCCTCTTCCCATCCAGGTGGTCCACCTAGCCATCTCCACATCCACTATTCCATGACAAGCCCGCCAATCACATCTTCGATTTCCAGGTCTGTTGTCAGGCCTCCTTGTGAGAATCCGACTTAGATCTAGATGGAAGAATGTAGAGGTCGCCAAATTCCACAAGTGTAGTGTCAACTTCGGCCTTCTAGATCCCGATGAAGTAGTTATTGAAGTTATTTGGTGGTGGTTGAACATTGTTTCCACCATAAATGGAAAGCCCGAGAAAGGACTCTCACCAAGTCAACTCAGCAGCAGAACCTTCCTAAAGCACGATTGTGTCTGACAAGAGCTCACTTCTAATAGGAGACTGCATGCACAGTCTACCAGGAAGCATGCAAACATAATGCCTTCAATGAAGAGACTCGAGCACATGTCCGTAGATTTTCTCTGAATATATAGGAGTCTTCCTCATATTTTGTTAGGGTCGATGGTTGAGCTAGGCTCCCGTATTGTAAAGTTTTAATGAAACTATGGTTCTTTTGGTTATGTATCTATATTTGAGACTTCTTGTTTAATGTAAGTTAGCTTCTTTTCATATCTCTGTGAAGGGATATGTTAGAACACTCGGGCATGGAGGATCCAGTCGAGGGTAGTTGTGTTATTGTGATGTAGGTTTGATCATAATGACATTGCAACCAATTTTAATCAGTTTCCATGGCATCCTTTCCCTACAGTGCCGAATGACTTGGGCATGGATGATCCAGCCCAGTTGTTGTCATTGAATTGTGATGTATGCTTGATTTCAGTTCAATGATAATTTAATTTAGTCCCCTGAAACTCTGAACCAAGAATATCTTGCCTTCTGAGTTTTTCCTACTTAGGCTACTAGAAGAACGGATGTCCATAGCATACCTCTTCATTTTCCTCAAGTTCTTACCCCTACTCACCCTTATTAAAAATTATTGATTGAAGTTAGATTGAGACCTCACTTTCCTGTGCATTCCAACCCAGTTTTTTAAGTTAAAGCGATATAATCTTGAGACTACATCCATTAGACCACCCTTTAAAACTATTCACTGTGACATACAGACTGATGGGTATTGGGCTTACCTCTACAACAATCCAGAGGTGACTTCCAGTTCTAACAAATGGCCTAGATGGAACAATAACCCATTCTGTAGATGAAAATCAGTGACAATTGTGTTTGTTCCCAACACATGGTAGGTAGTGGTGAAGTTAGGATATCTCTTGTATAGTTGGGGCCGATCGAACGTCTCATGTCTCTAGGAGTGTAGCACCATGGTTAGTGTTGCAACTAGAGATCGACTGAGGGAGTTAGCGATGTGATTGGTGTTCCATGTCTTATACTTGATTTTGATATGGAACTGCTGCAAGTATGTGGACCACTTCTAATGGTGGTAATTATGGAATTTTCCTTGTGTATACATGAACTGTAGAGGCTTATGATCAGTGTTGATTATTTTCTCCTTTCCAAGAATGTAATTCTTTTTCTCATAAGTGGGGTACTTACAGATGGTATCTGATAACATCTCACTATTCTAGGCCACGAGATGTCCATGATAAGTGAGAACTACTCCCACAAAATACTATGATCATTTGTCTCAATGTTAAAAGGTTGTTGTAGGTCACGTAATGGGGGCACCAGGGCTGAGCACAGGTGCTACTTAAAATCATTGAATTCTTTCTGTTGCGACTGGCCCCACACAAGTGTTTCCTTACCATTGCCCCTAGTCACTTGAATAAGGGCCCATGTGATGTGGGAAAATCCCAACATGATTCTGTGATATAAATTGGAAAGTACTAAGAGGCTTTGAAGCTCAATGAGTGTGGTTGTGGATGGCCAGTCATAAATGAACTAGATATTGGCTAGATCGACCTACACCCCATGATCATCCACAATGTAGCCTAGGTAAAATATATTGTTAATTCCAAAGGAAAAATTTTCTAAATTTGCATATATCTTGTGTTGTTGTAGAGTGTGCAAAACCTATTGAATATGCTACAAGTGTTACACCCAACTCTTGTTTAAGGTGAGGATGTCGTCTAAATACACCACCACAAAATAATTGGTGAAAGGTTGCAATATATCATCCATCATCCTCATGAAAGTTTCTAGGGAATGTTTCAAACCAAAGGCCAGGACCAACCATTCAAAAAGACCTTCTTTAGACTTGAAGGTAATATTCCATACATTGGTCTTCTCTATTGGGACATAGTGGTAGTTAGACTTCATATCAATATTATTGAAGTATTTGGCCCCCTTGAAATGGTCAAGGATATTGTCAATTCAGGGAATTGGGGACCGATTTCTTACTATGATTTTATTTAAGGCATGTTAGTCAATGCAGATTCAAAAGGTCTTGTCTTTCTTCTGCACAAGATAATTGGGGTTCCACAAGGTAATGATATTTGGAGGATGTGCCCATTTTCGAGCAACTCTTGTATATGGTGATTTATTTACTCATTTTCTAATAGAGAGTGACTATAGACTAGTCTATCGGGTAGTGGTGCATCGGGGGTCAGATCGATTGAGTGCTTGACTTAATAGTGGAGAGGTACCCGATAGGGTGAGGAGAAGATGTCTTTGTATCACAAACTTATCCACTTTATTTTACTATCAGGAGAGACCTGTTGTGGAGGCCATGGATGTGGCTATAATCATCCGCTCACTTTGAGCACGAATCATGAAGAATGCAAACTTCCTTATCTATGATATGACCTTCCTGCATTGCTTGGTAGAGATCAAGAAAATGGAAATATATGGAGCTACCTTTGGTATCCTATATAATTTCCTTTCTGAAGTAATAATAAGACTATGACGCCTAGACTCATATACAACATGGCGTTTCCATAAATGAGGTTGTCCGAAAATAACATCAGAAACTTCAAGGGGGGTGACCTCAAAAAATACCTCATCTTTGAAGGGCTTGAGGCCATAGTCTAGGGGGAACTATTGGCTGCTGTAGAGACCACTCCATTGGAGAATCCATCCAATGGTGTATGCCTATGGGTGTGGTGTTTTCAGCAGAGCCAATCACTTGATGACATCTGTTGAGATGAGGTTCTTTTGGCTACCACTATCAACGATAAAGTGCAAACGATTACCCTTCACCCACATATGTGAATGACATAGGTGCTTACCTTCCTATCGTTCATCAGGATCACCAGGATGGATCTTCGTGGTAGTGGCAACGTTGGCACTGGGTTCTGTATCAATGATTTGTCTCCCTTTTTCTAGTTCTGACTTAGATTCAGATCTCACATATGATTCAAAAGCTTTAACATCGACCACCAAGGACTGCTTTGAGCGACATTAAACGGTGTTATTCCAGTGGATATTATGAAATTCACACCATTTCCTAGTGTCTTTCTATGTCTTCCCATTGTCCTTCTTTGTTTTCGGTTTGGACTGGTTGTTCTGCAGTTGTCCATCCTTGGTCTACCCTTATTTCTTGCGGGTTGGGGCCGCTTTTTCCCTACTTATGGTGTGAGGGGTTCCCAGACCCAAATTGTCATGTCTTTTGTTTAATATTCTTCTCGATTTAGACATCATATCGATACGCCACGCCCAAATACAAGACGTCAAAAAAATCCATTTATGTTTGGATGTATCTATGTAGACCATTGCATTACTTGAGCACCAGATCTCGCTCAAAGTCATTGATACCTAGCTTGGTGCACAAGGTATGGAAGACATTGGTAAAATATAGCATTGTTTGGTCCCTTTCCTGATGTAGTGTGGTTTATCTTGTATATAAGTCATCATAACTTCCAATGGGGTAGTATTGTTCCTTAGTAGCATCCCTGAAGGAAAACCAAGTTTGTACCACTACAAATAATGTAGAACCATCCGTTTACTTTTTCTCATAAAAAGTGCCCCACCAATATTTGACATGGGGGACGGCCTTACGGAGTGCAAATGTAATATGTTTTCTATCAGAAAAGTTATGGACAAAAAAAAACCTTCTATAAGGTTTGACCATTTGTCTATGACATCTGCATCTATTTTACCTTCAAATATAGGAATATCAAAATTGATCTGTACCTTGAAGGGGGTGACACCTCCATTTGAGAAAGATGTTTCGCCTGTTGGAAATCATCAAAGGATTTGCACAAAATTATACATCATCTCCTTCCTTTTTTGCAAGAGGTGATCCAAATGGAAATCAGTGTCCAACCACCTATTCCACTATCTCAAAACATGGGTTTCCACCTTGTCATTTTTTCTACAACATTTCAAGTCCTAAACTTCCGGGGCCATTTTGAGGCCCTAGAGAGAATTTTCTGGGCCTTCCATAGTCACAATATAGGCTTTATCCAAAGTGTGATGTAAAAATGTGTAGTCCTAGGATAGACCTTTCAAATGAGCTATCTTGCACCCCAAACAGACATTGTGTGCAAAATTTACGCGCTTGGGAAGTTGATGTACCAACTCACCCCATCGAGGCCCACATGAATTTTGGTATTTCATGTTTCGGGGTTAGGTTTTTGGATTTTACTTCTGTTAAAAAGGCCTCTAGATCCTCATTGTATTCCTCATCATCTTCTTTCCAATGAGCGTAGCCATCATATCTCTTCTCAGAGATAAGCTGCCACCATTCTAACGAGTCATTCACTCTCTAATTTTACAGTTTCTATACATTCTCTCATTAATAAAAATTATGAATTATTGTATATATGTTTTTATTGCAACATTTATGTGTATCTCGCAATATCTTTTTATATTTCATTGTTATATCTCTAGCTTCATTTTGTTCTAAAACATAATATGGAACAGTTGTATCATATCACCTTGCTCATTGTCATTTCTTAGTGCATGTCCCTGATCAGGTCAGGGTACAAAGTGTTCGTTATTGAGATAGTTTCCCTTGAGGAAAATCTCTCTTGTTAGACCAAGCGAGCTCCCATGGTGGAAGAAAAGAGAGACATGGGAGAAAAAGATCCAATCAAGTTTTTTCTTGCGGAATCCCTCACGTAATAGAGGAATGAGATGTTGGAGATTTTTTCCCAAATCCTTCAACGATTGCTGAAAATAATAGGCATGTCTTTGTGAAGAAATCCCTATGGAGATGTTACCCCATTCAAGGTACATGTTAATTTTTATATTCCCGTATTTGAAGGTTAGATCGATGGTTAGGAAAAATGGTTAAATTTGCTAGAAGGTTATTTCTATGTTCACATTTTTTCCCAAAGAGAAAACATCACCTTTGCACTCCTTAAGGCTCTCCCTCATGCAAAACATTGGTGGGAAACTTATTGGGAGAAAAATTCCACAGAGGATTATGGAATATTTGGGGTCAAGCCCACTTGGGATTTTTTTATGGATGTGGTTAAGGAGCAATATTACCTTATGGGAAACTATGATGACTAGTATATGAGATGGACCATGATGCATCAAAAGTGGGACCAAACAGTGTCATAGTTCACAAATACCTTCCATACCTTATGCACCAAGATGGTTATCAAAGACTTTGAGCAACATCTAGTTCTGAAATACCATGGGGCTCTACACATGTACATCCAAATCGAAATGGATTTTCTAGACATCTCATCACTGGGAGCTTCTTATATATATGTTGTTAAAATCGAGAAAAAATTTAACCAAAATAACGAGTGGGAATTTGGGTCTGCAAATCCGCAACAACCAAAGTATGGTAAAGGTAGTTGTAACTCACAAAAGAGTCAATACAACAAGTCCAAGACACAAGAAAAAAAGGTAATGAGAAGACGAAGAAGCACACTTGGAAGTGGTGCGACTTCCACAAAATACCTTGTCACAACACTGATGAATGTTTCTAGAAACAATCATTGGTGGTCAAGATAAAAGAAATAGAGATGAGCCTTGAATCAAACTCTGATTTATACAATATTAAAGGAGAGAGATAATTGATGAAAAACCCACTGCTATTGTCGTGACCGTAACAATCCAAGCAGAAGAACTAGGGGATGTTGAGGAGGGGGAACACCTTTTCCATTCAAATATGTGGGTGAAGGGGACACCATTTCATTTTATTTTTGATAGTGGAAGCCATAACAATATCATATCAGTAGAGGTCATGAAGTAGTTGGATTTTTTGACAACACCACATCCACAACCATCAACATCAGATGGCTCTACCAGGGACCATTTCTTCATGTCAACAACCAGTGTCTCTTTTCATACGACATCAAGCCATTCAAGTATGAGGTACTTTGTGATGTTTCCCCACTAGAAGTTTATGATGTTCTATTAGGACAACCATATATGTGGAGGCATCATGTTTTTTATGAGTCTTGAACATGTAGCATCATTATTACTCTGGGGGGTCATCCCTATAGGATACCAAAGGTAGTTCTAACTATTTTGCTAATAAAATAACGCAACAAAGTAATCTCTCATACCAGAAAATTTAGCCTCTTCATAACCTAGTCAAAAGAGAAGGACGTTGCAACCTATACAGCCTCAGACCAAGACACTTCTATCTAGAAAAAATCGATTGACAAGATTGTAGAAGAGAACTAAGATATTCCTATTGAACCTTAGGGGGTGCCTCCACACTACCCAATCAAATCAAGTTATGATAAATCCCTTCATGTTATTCTTGTTTCATCTTCATCAATGAAGTCCTCCCACACTTAGGAATATCATGCAGCCAGATTACTTCATAAAATCTTTCAACAACCTAAGCAGGGCAACTTCTTCACCAAGGAAAACAACTCACCAAGGTTCAGATTCAACAAAATCTTCCCCGGGGACCTGATGCAGTGGATACCATTTCTTTCTAAATGGGGAAGATTGATCCATATGGAAATCATTGGCCACCCACCTATTCCATTGGCTCAAACAAGGGTTTCCAACTTGGTAATTTTTCTACAAAATTTCGAGTCCTAAACTGCTGGGGTTGTTTTGAGGCCCTAAAAAACGTTTTCTGGGCCTGACCTAGTCAAACTGAAGGCTTTAGAAATGGAAAAATGTGTAGTCCTCGGATAGACCTTTCAAATGATCTACTGTGTTCCCCAAACGTAGATCATATGTAAAATTTACGTGCTTGGGAAGTTGATGTAGCAACTTACCCCATCGGGGTCCACATGAATTTTGACATTTCATCTTCCATCGTTAGGGTTTTGGATTTTATTTATGTTAAAAATACCTCTAGAGCCTCATTGTAATCATCATCATCTTCTTGTGAATGGGTGCATCCATCACATCTCTTCTCATAGATAAGTTTCCACCATTCTAGCAAGTCATTCACTCTCTAATTTTATAGTTTATGTACATTCTTTCATTAATAAAAATTGTGAATTACTGTATCTCTTTGTTTATTGCAACATTTTTGTGTATCTTGCAATATCTCTATATATTTCGTTGTTATATCTTTGCCTTCATTCATTATAAAAAATAATCCAGATCAAGAGGGATTCTTCGAGCAACAGTTTAAAGGGATCGTCTACCCCATCATCTCTCTTTTCTTCCCCCATTGGTCATCTTTGGGTTCGGCAAGGCCAATATTGCAAAGGCTCAAATTTTTAGAGTCCCAACTGCTTATACCCTGACCTCGTTGGGGACATCCACAAAGAAAAAAATGAAGAGCAGACCGCTCTGATATCACTAATCCAGATTTATGAGCAAAATGAAATGAACCACATATCTATAACATTAACACACATATATAGAGAACAATAACATATATACGATGGAAATTAACTTCTATTCAATAAAGAAATATGTTGAAACTATAAAATGCAGAATTAAAGCAATCTTGCTCGAATGGTGGTAGCTAATATTTGAGAAGAGATGTGTCAGTTACGTGAATTCATCTAAGAACATTACAATGAGGCCTCCAGGCCTTTTTAAAATCCATAAGTAAACAAAAAATCCTATACATCCAAAAACCTAACCCTGGAAGATGAAGCAGTAAAAGTGATGTGGGCCCTGATGGGGTAAGTTGGTACATCAACTTCCTGGGGTCATAACTTATATATATGATGTTTGTTTTAGGCACACGATATCCCATTGTAAAGGTCTATCTGAGGAATACACATTATTTTGTCACACTCTAACTTTGTTTATAGTGTGACTATGGAGGGCTCAAAAAACACTATTTAGGGCCTCAAAAAGACCCCAAAATTTTAGGACCAAAAAAAATATAAAAAAACTATCAAGATAAAAATTGTAAGTGCCAAGATGAAAGTTATGTCTGAACTAGTTGGAAGAAGTGGGTGGCCACCAATATCCACGTGGATCATTGAAAGTATCTTAAACTTGAATTATAGTAATTTTATGAATAATTTATTTTTTGGAAGTATCTTGAGCTTCAATTATGGTAATTTAATCATCATTTATAGATATAAAATGATGTTATATGTTATGGTAATGATTATTTATGTGAATAAAAAACTATAATAAATGTTGTTTCAGAATTATATTAAATGATGGATAATAATATTAATATTAATATTAATTCATAAATATAACTCTACAAAATAATATTAAAGTGTCTTGACTTATAAGCAATTATAAATTGAGATATACTCTTATTCAACTTTGAACTATTATATCTTATTCAACTTTAAACTATTATATCTCATATCAAATATTTATTTAAAATCTTATATATATATATATATATATATATATTATTTGTAAAATAATTATTAATATTAATTCATAAATATAACTATAAAAAATAAAATAATATTAAACTGTCTATACTTATAAACTCATATCAAATATATTTTTTAAAACTTTTATATATATTATTTGTTAAATAACTTGTTATTAAAAAATATAAAAAAAATGATTTTTTATTTTTTATATTATTTTTACAAAATTTGATTAATGAAAAAATAAAAGTGATATCAAAAATTTGTTAAAAACTAGCATTCTACATTTTATATAAAACCTAAAAAACCAAAGCATTGTAACAATAAGATGACTTGCATAAAGGAACATTTGCATGAGTAAAATAATTAATAAGATGACTTACATAAAGAAACATTTGCATGAGTAAAATAATGAACACTCTGTGCATAAGAAATATAATTTCATGTATCTCATCACACTTTTGTGTTTCATCTCATAATAGGATTTATATATAAAATTTGTATTAATTATAAAAAATATAAAATGAATTTGATAAAAATATATATTTATATATATATTATTTAATAATAATATTTTTGTAAAATTATATATATGTGTGTGTAAAATTATATAATTTGAATGGATTTAATGGTTAAGAACATGTGTTTATTTTTTTTTAAAGTTAAAAATTCAAATCCATAGGGAATAGAATATATATAAGTTTATAAACTTTACTAGAATCTCATACACCAATTTGGTGTCTGGCTTAACAGTAACTTTAAAAATAAAATATTATTATTTATATATATTAACATTTTAATAATAATAATAATAATTTAATTGATTAAAATAAATAATATTCTCTACATAAAATATATATAGTTTCATGTATATGATTACAATTGTTTATTTAATATGAGAATATGGTCTATACAAACATTTGGGTGCTAATCTTCTCAAACATAAATTTCATTGTTTGAGGTATATAGTTAGGGAAACATCCCATTCAGTAAGACATTAATGAGTGATAATGATGATGATGATGATGATGATGATGATGATGATTAACGTCCACTAAGACCTAATTGATCTATCGAACATTAACCAGTTATAATTACTCGTTTCGTACTCACAACACTATTAATTTTTTTTCACATTAATACTTTTTCAATTCCTTACCATATTTTTTATATTTTAATTTATTATTATTAATATAAAATACTATATTTTTTTAACTTCCTTACCATATCTTTATATATTTTAATTTATTATTATGAATATAAAATACTATATACCACGTAATGTTAAAAACAATTTAACTCCCTTTACAATTTAGTTCCTTTATGCTGATTTTGATTACTTCTTTGTTTTACATAGTTGTCGTTTCATTTTAATCCTATATAGTTATGACTAAATATTGAAATCAAGTACTTTACGAAATAAAACACTTATGAATTCATTTCCGTTGATTACAAAATGAAACATCTATAAATTAATTTTAATTTCTTTTAAGTATGTTTAGTATTTATCTCCATATTAATATGAATGTTATATATTTTCATTTTTTCATATTTTTAATGAATTTTCTTTAAAAT
>ML846329.1:13120-43022 GCA_009831015.1 Picea engelmannii
AAGCTTTAACTATATATTTAAATTTTTGCTTAAAACAAAATTAAAGTAGTCTGTTAGTAACTAATAAACTAGATTGATTAATTAACTAAGTGAGTGATCAATGTTAACGATAAATTATGATTAGAAATCACGTTAATTAGTTTCAAGAAAAAAAATTTAAAGGACTTAGACCAGGATAATCGGGAGGGGTTTCATGCGCACTAGGTAGGTAAGTTAGAGAAATTGGCGAGTATGGCGCAAAGCTAGCATAGCTACGAGGCGAGAGGGTCAATAGTTTTCTTAGGCAGTGACACCAAGCTTGGATGCTTAACCCTAACCTAGCCACTCCCCTAAAGAGAGTAACGTCTATTTACATACATGTAAAAAAAAACTTACGCCTAACCTTGTTTTCTAGTTAAGTTGCGCAAATGTGAAACGTCCTTGAACTCACTCTGACAACTTTGGTTGATGCAGGTTAAATCATACAGGATGGTTAGGACTCAAGGGAATCGAGGCAGAGGAGCATCGTCGCAGGCACTGCCAACACCGCCAGCGCCGCCACCACCATCGTCGGAACTAGCTCTCATACTACACTCTTTGGAGGCCATAAATGAGACTTTAAAGGGGCGACAACCAGCAGGGATCGAAGTGGAACCCCCACCATCTAGAAAGAGTAATCCAGAAGCGTCGAGGGATTCAGGGGGAGGACCTCCACCTGAAGACATCACTAGAGAACTGCAGAAGATCAAACTTCCGGAGTTTGTCGGGGGTCGCGCCAGTGAACGCGCGGAAGCATGGTCGGAAGGCATGACAAGGTGTTTTGCCTTAATGGACTATGCGTCCACCTCAAAGGCAAAGATAACGATTTTTCAGTTAAGGGATAGCGCCTTGAACTGGTGGGGCAACCTGGAAAGACAAGTGCATCTTACCCTGGACACCGTATCTTGGGAACTTTTCGAGGAGAGGTTCCGAAGGAAATATCTGCCAGCTTACTATGAGGAACAACAGGTAGGGGCATTTTATGCCTTAGTACAGGGAAACAAAACCGTAGAGGAATATGAGATTAGGTTTATGGAATCAAGTATGTTTCATATATGGATAATGACCAACGACAGGCAGAACGCTTTTTCTATGGGTTGAACCCTAAGATAAGGGATATGGTGCGGATGTGGAAACCGTCTTCAGTAGCAGAAGTTATGGAAAATGCGCGTTATGCGCAGGAACACATGAACTTAACCGGAGGTACGAGACCGACCTTTCCGCATCGTCCTGGATTCGTAGGGAAGGCCCCTAGGACATTTCCCAGGGGAGGGGGCTCAAGGCCACCTCCATATGGTAACAAAGTCGCACCAAGGACAGTGGCCGCAGGGATTTCAATGGCAGCGAGTAAAACATCTCGTTCATAACCAACGACGCAGGTAGGTCCACGACCATCTCAGGGAGCAGCTAGTAGGGGCAGGGGTTCCAGGAGAAGGAACTCATATCAGAGACAGTCACATAACAGTGCGCAGGTTCAATCCCGTGTTACTTGTTGGGGATGTGGAGGACCCCATTACCAGCATGACTTCCCAGAGTTACAATCAGGATTCATGCATAGAGAAGGAAAGGCCCCGATGGGAAGAGAAAGTAGTAGCCACCAGATTTACGCAGCGGTTAATAATCGCCAGGCCGAACATCAATCCACGGTGGTGGAGTCATCAGGTATGCTAAATCATATCAACGTTAAGATTTTATTTGATTCTGGTGCTACAGATAGTTTTATTTCACCATCTTCATTAGAAAAGAGTGGGTTGGCAACCTATGAGCACGATGACTTTAAACAAGTTGAGATGGCTTCGGAAGAAAAACAAGCAGTAGGACCTAGCGTCAATAATTGTATAGTAGACCTGGGAATTTGTACTACCAGGTTGAAGGTATACGTCACTGCTATCGGGGCATACGACCTAATCATTGGAATGGATTGGTTAGAAGCTCATCGAGCTTTGGTAGATTGTTTCGCAAAAAAGGTGCTCTGTGTAGACAACGAAGGAAGGTTAGTGGAGATCCAGGGTGTACGGAGAAGGGTGTCATTATGCTTTATCTCAACTATGAAGGTTAAGTGATGCTTGAGCCAAGGGTGTCGACTATATGTAGTGGAAGCAGTGAATAAAAGGAAGGGACCCTCATTAGATCAGTCCCCGGTATTGTCAGAATTTAAGGATGTTTTTACGAACGAGTTACCAGGGTTACCTCCTGAGAGGGAACTTGATTTTACTATTGAGCTAAAACTTGGTGCAGAACCAATTTCCAAGACTCTGTATCGGATGACAGTGCCAGAACTTTGTTGCTGGGAGTTTTGGACTCGGGGGCTAGGATTCTTTTCAGTATCCTGGAGCTAGGGAGCCGGACAGGCTGCTCCTAGCTGGCTGGGTGGTTAGTCGGTTTTGGGCAGGGTTTGGTCAGTGCATCGAAAAAGCAGCAGAGAGGACAACCATATCAATGGGAAGTAGCATCAGGCAGAGGTATTTTTATTTCTGAATTTGCTGAGTTATGTGATGTTAATGTAAATTATTAGCATGTTGTTCGTAAATTTAATTTATGCTACTTATATGAATGGAAGAAATTACTTATTGCTTATGCTGAATAATCTTAATGTTTAAATTATGAATTTTACTAGGCTTAATTAATTTATGGTCCCTACACATGGTATTAGAGCCTTAGTTTGAAATCTGGGCCTGAGGGCCAAGCTCCAACTCCAACTCCAGCTCCACCTAACCTGCAAGCCAAGCACACAATTTTTTTAATTCATATCTTAGAAATAAGACGATCCATAAAGGTCTTATCTTTAAAATTTCATGAAAAGACTTTCAACAGCTAACGCGTGTTTCAAAGTGATGATTAGCTGGTGAAAGCGGCGATTTTCAACAGCTAAGGAGCATTTCCCACGGGCCGTTAGCTGGTGAAAGCGCGGATCACGTGTGTTTTCTCCACGTTTTCAAAAAATCAAAAGATGACATGCTTAGCACACGCCATGTAATCATTATAAGGCGCTGGTAAAAGAGGATAATGATGAATATTTGGGTTTGCAAGTCTAAATCGGATTGCAAAGCGGACCGTGTTCAGAAATGCATGCTTCACGATAATGGTGCTGGAGATGGCAAATTCAAATCCAGCTTCACAAGTAAAGGAGTGGTACTACTCGGCTAGTGACATCAAATCGATGCATCATTTTCCCAACACACATCATCCACAAGCATATGATAAGTTTTCAGTTTTGAAAGACAGCGTTGAGTGTTTTCATCAACGCAAAACCTTGGCTCAAACAACAGATTGCAGTGTTTTGTGTGCAAAATCGTCTCGGGTTCGAATTGTAGATGGCAAGGAGACGCAGTGGTTCTTTGTTAAGAAAAGAATTGGACAGTCTTTCCTTTCTACAGGCGCATCCAAAGGTGCAAAAACACTTCTCAGACGCAGGCTGCATGGGATATGTCGAGAAGCTACAAAACGACTGTCACCAATCAACAACTGAAGCATTTTCTAAAACATACGATGGAAATAAACCCTGTGTTTGGTCTTTAGAAATCATTGTGGATGAAGCTTCGATTGCTGCAGCGACCAGTTTACCTAGATCAGGCCAGAGTTGGTTCAAAACGACAGCAACCAAGAACCTAAATTTCAGAGCATATCTAAAGGAAGAATTTAGAAATAATGCATGGAAGAAGAGCATGCTAGTTTCCCATTTAGAGGATGAGTGGCAGGATTTGTTTAAGGGCATCCAACTCTACATAGCTTTAGAAGGCAGGTACGACAAACTGATGTTATACCATTTCAAGCTCTTAAACCATTTTACAGGGAAAACTCTCATAAATTTACCTTTCTTCTTGCACAAGAGCTTAACTAAAGTCTGTAAAAAGATTAGAGTTGAACCTCTAAGTACGAAGAACACTCTTTTTCACTTTGGCCTAATCCAATTGATAATCCTGGAGGAGCTAAGACAAAAAGGAAGGACTTGGCAACATTTTCTTTTTTGGGAGGGCTTTGAAACTCAAACTCAGCCCATGAATGAACAGAAGAGAGCTGGAAAAAGGCAATTGACTCCTCAAAGCAGCTCGAGGAAGAGGAGAACTCTCCCAGGACCACCAGAAGATAGGATCTCTGGTGTAAGATCTCATAGGTCAAAGAAAAAATTGGATTTTGAAACTACTACAGAGCAGCCTACAGAAAGGAAAACAAACATCTTAAATCTACCATACACAGACTCAGAGCCAGAGAAAGAGCAAGAAGATGAAAGCCCTACCATTAAAAGCCATGAACACTCCATTGAATTTGCACATGATTGTAAGACTTTTATTCACACTGATGAAGGTGAAACATCAAAGAGCACAAAGTCAAAGAAAACATAGAAAATCAAGCAACTTAAAGAAGTGATTACTCAGCAGGAGGTTTTAGAAAGAGTAATTAAGGAAAGATACAAAACTCTGTCTGATAATTTCGTAGAAACAAATGTTGCATTTGAAAAGTTGGCTCGTGAAAGTGTCAAGGACAAGAAGAGGAAAAACAAAATCACCAAAGACTATAACAGTCTATGGTGGTTAGCAAAACGCCTTAAGAGGAAGATTAGAAAATTGAAGCAAAAGCAAAAGTCACACCCAGATCTGCAAGTGCTAGCTCAGGTTGTTGTGAATATGCAAGGGAATAAAGTAAAGACACGCTGAGTTTTTGATAGAACCACAGTTTTGGAGGTGAAGGTTCATTTTGGGCCAAGGCAGAGCTTTCACCAGTGCAAAGGGAAAATTTACAACCAGTTAGCTGGTGAAAGGCAACGCTTTCACCAGCGAATAATAAGGCGAGTTAGCTGGTGAAAGCACAAAAAGAATTTTTGAGAGCTAAGGATGGAGCAAGGCGATTTTCATAGGATTTAAAGAGGTTCCAGAGCATTAAAGGATTAACAACTTGGTCAAAAAATACTCAGTATCAGAGATTCGTGGGAGTTTTGAAAACCACATGCTAAATTGATCTCCTAAAGTGTCGACTATGAGTAACTGAAGAGATCCAGCTGCCAGACAAGTGCCTTTACCATGTTTCATGACACAACAGACTCCAGAAGCTGAAGAAGCATAGATGTCAAATTTTGAGATGGAAGACAATTCGAATGCTAGTCCAGCTACTAGTCTTTGTTATCAATTTGCTTAGTTAATTTGATTTGCTATTTTTATTTACAGATCCAAGTTTTCAGGATCTTAAAAACTGATTGTAAAAGGCTATAAATGCTTATCTTTTCTAAGAGACAAGGGTTCAAACTGGGATACATTTTTGTGCTACTGTATAGACTCTTATGATATAATAAAATTGCAGTCTCCTTTCGTTTTCAATATCAAAAATATCCATGTTTCCTTTTTTGTACTTCATTTCAGTTTATTTTAGCTTATAAAGACTGTTATCTCTTTATTGAGATCATAGATTTGAAGTGAAGGATTTTATTTCTATCTTGTGTTAAGCCCTGCACTCAGCTGTATTTGGCAAATCAAGACTAGTATTCTTCATCCTCCCCTTTGAAATTATTTGATCTGATTATTGTTTCCTGAAAGCACTGTTTCTTTAGATGTATGATGAGTTGTCTATTACATTGATCATTAAAGACCCCATTGTTTCAAGCATACCTACACATTATTTTTAAGTTACCAAGCATCCTTAGCTTACAACCCTAAGGAGTTTCTTGGAGTGATAACAAATTGGCGCCATTGCCAGGGAGACGAAATTTAAGTTCTTCTTTCCTGGGATACGACACAGAGCTAATCTTTGATGATAGACAAAGATTAGACATTTTTAGTTGGTTGTAATTATCTATCTGGCGACTCCACAAGTTCATCCTGGCTCCTAAGAGGATCAGTACTAGGGCAAATCCTCAAGAATCACCTGTCACACCAGTGTCCAATCCAGAACTAATTCTCAGGAAAGGAAAGACAATTCAGGGTCAAGCTTCAAAATCAGATACAGAAGGTAATCCTCTTTTTAGTTCTGGAAAATCTACTACAGAAAAATTTGAATTCTTTTCAAAGAGTACTGATGAAAAACCAGCTGTAAACACTGTAGAAGAACAAATTTCTTTGTATCAACAAGAAGATAGCAATGATGATAAATTGACAGATTCAAATTTGAAAAAAAGCATCCAAGACTTTAGAAAGAAATTATAGTTCTTCTTCTTTTGAGTCTTTTCATTCACAGCAACAAGAAGATCATTTAAACATTTATACTAGCCTCCTTGTTGTTGAACACCTTCTCCAAGAGCTATAAGCTAAAGGTGAAGAAAACTTAGTTGGACAGCTTGCAAATTTTTATAGAGCCTCATATCAGACCTCTTTCCCACTAGAAGATTCACCTCCTTCGCATTCCTCCAGTGTTGAAGACTTGAAAAAGAAAACACCACCTTTCTCACCCCTGATAGTTATGGCTGCACCACCTCCTTTGACGAAGATGCAACAAATCCTAGCTGCTAGGTATGCACCACTTATATTGCCAAATCCAGTATCATCCATGCTGACGGGAGACTATCAGAAGTATATGCCCAAATTCACAGGTGAAGGCGATGTGTCTGATGAAGAACATATTGAGGCTTTCTACAATTATGCTGAAAACCTTAATATTGAAGAAGAAGATGTTTGGACACGAGTTTTCGTTCAAAGCTTAGATGGCCATGCTAGGAAATGGTTCAAAGAACTCCCTGCTGGTTCCATAGCTAGAATTGAGCAATTAGATGAGATCTTTTTGAAACATTGGGGTGATAGAAGGGATTTTGTATACTATATCACAGAATTTGGAAATCTAAGGAAACAAAATAGTGAGTCAGTCTCTGATTTCACTAAAAGGTTTAACCAGATGTACAGTAAAATACCAGCAGAGATAAAACCATCAGATGCTTCTGCCAAGATCACATATTCTGATGCTTTCAACTCAGATTTATGTTTATTTTTGAGAGAAAGGAGGCCACCAACACTATCTCTCATGCAAGATGCTTCCCTTGAGGTGGAATCAAATATTTTAGCCTCTCAAAAGCTAAAGGGAAATTCTGATAGAAGGAGGCCAAGGAGTGAAGCTGCTTCTTCATCAAGTGCTGACCCAAAGTTTGATAAAATGGCTAAGATGCTAGATTCTCTAACCTCTGAGATATATAAGCTCAAGATTGACAATAAACAGCCTGTGAAGGGAAGAGCCACTTATGATTATGCAGGCAGGAACCCAAATCAAAATCCCAACAACTTCAGAAGAAACAATCAGCCAACACAGATTTTGCAAAGAGAAAAGAATCCTGCTGAAGATCAGAGAATAAAGGCCCCTCTTCAAAATGTTGTGATGGATGAAGATGAAGGTGATTATCAAGAAGATGGAGAAGATAATATTCATTGTGTTGGAGAAGAGACAGGGAAATCTTATCTGACACAACACGACTATGAAGAAGCATTGATGACTGAACAGACAGAGGATAATCCTATTGATGATGGCATTTTCACGACAGAAGATAAGAATAGATATAATCTCCGGTCTAAATCTGATACTGCCCAACAGAACACACCAGCCTCTCCCGAAAAGAGCATAGCCCTTGTTAAGCAAAAAGATCAGACATCAGAGAGTCAACAAACGAATCCCTCAAAAGCAAAAGCATCAGCTCCCCCCAAGAAGACTGTTGCCCCTGTCAAGCATCAAACTCCAGAAGGTCATGCCCCTGTTGAAAAACAAAGCAATCAGAAAACTCCTTCAAATGAGGTAAAGGTCTCTGATAAAACCTCTGATAAAGTCCCATATTCGTTCAATTTTGAGGCTGAAATACAGAAAATTAAGATTCCTATTCCTCTAGTTGAGCTAATGAAAAATGAAATGTTCAAAAAGGATATCCTCAAAACTTTAGATCCCAAATCTATATCCCCTTTTGCTGATATTCTCAACATATATGATGAAAAGCCAACCATTACTCTGGGCCAAATGATAGAAGACAGAGATGAAAGCTGTCCTCCCTTTTACATCTCTCTAAACATTCATGAGAAAACATTACATAATTGTTTGTTGGACTCCAGTGCTTCTCACAATTTGATGCCAAAGGCGGTCATGGATGAGCTTGGGCTGGAGATCACCAAGTCTTATCACGACCTTTTCTCTTTTGATTCTCGAAAAGTCAAATGTCTTAGAATGATCAAAGACTTGGATATAACTTTGACCCAAGCATCCATGAAAACTATGGTCATGGATATAGTAGTGGCAGACATCCCACCTAAATTTGGATGTCTGTTATCAAGATCGTGGATGAAGAGACTAGGTGGCACTCTTCAAATGGATCTCTCTTACGCTACTATCCCTGTTTTTGGAGGGGTGAACAGAAGGTTATACAAGGAATCATAGTTGGCGTATGTAATCAGTGACGAACAAAATCCATCCAATCATCCTATCTATTCTGTCGACACAGGTATGGGATATTGTATTTTGCAAATTGATGATTCATTATCAGATGCATTGCTGCTCAGAAAGCCTGCAGTTCAGCCCACAGAAACAGCAGAGGATGATCTTTGGACCATGTTCTTTGATGGTGCTTGTACCAAAGAATCGGCAGGAGCAGGGGTGGTATTGATTTCCCCTTCTAAGAAAACTTCTCATCTGTCCTTTAAACTTGATTTTAAAGTGACTAATAATATTGTTGAGTATGAGGCACTACTTCTGGGGCTAAATGCAGCCAAAGAGATGGAGATTAAAATATTGCAGGTATTCGGAGATGCAGATTTGATTATTCAACAGGTGAATAAATCCTTTCAAGCAAAACATGTCAGGCTGAAAGCATACAGAGATGAAGTTTTGAGGGCAATTCATGCTTTTGTAGATTTTAAAATTTCATATGTACCTAGAGCAATGAATGAATTGGATGATTCATTGGCTGTATCAGCTTGTGCTTTCATACCCCCTCTGCCTCATAAATTGAATTACGAAATTCAAATTAAATATAGGCCATCCCTCCCTGATAATGTAAAATTTTGGAAGGTTTTTGAAGATGATGCTGAACTCACTAGATTTCTTGTAGTGATAGATGAGTTTGCAGATTTGCAGATCGATCAGGAGAATGAACATGACAATGAAATTGAGAAGCCAAAATTCAGAAGCAAAATCACAGCACATGAAATAGTCCAGCGGTCTACCAACAAAATTCCTAAAGGTTTGGTCCCTTTGGAAAGGATTTTCGATAATAATGATGTGGCTGTCAAATTGGAAAATGGGGAAAAATATTCAGATGTTTTGTAGTATAATGTGGCCAGCGAATAGGATCCTAAATATGTCAACTTAGCTTCACATTTGACTGAAAAACAAAAGGCTGATTATGGAGAATTGATAAAGGAGTTTGCTGACATCTTCGCTTGGCAATATGATGACTTGAAGACTTTTGACACAGAGGTAATTCAGCATAAGATTCCCTTAAACAAAAACAACAAACCATTTAGGCAGAAGCTTAGATCCTTTAATCCTTTGTTGCTGCCTACAATGGAAAGGGAAATCAAAAAACTATTGGACGCCCACATCATCATACCTCTCAGATATTCAGAATGGATTGTGAATCTCGTACCGGTCAAGAAGAAGAATGGAGAGATCAGACTCTACGTCGACTTCAAAAATTTGAATAAGTGTTCTAGGAAGGACAACTACCCTCTGCCCAAAATGGAGCATATTTTGTAGAAGGTGTCAGGATCAAAGGTGATGTCTTTTATTGATGGGTTTTCTAGATACAACCAGATTGTTGTCCATCCGGATGATAAAGAAAAGACTGCTTTTACTACTCCATGGGGTACATTTATGTATGAGAAGATGCCCTTTGGATTGATGAATGCAGGAGCGACATTCCAAAGGGCGATGGCCATTTCCTTCGTTGGAGAGAAAGATAAATTTGTCCTGATATATCTTGATGATATCACGGTTTTCTCGAGCAGCCATGAACTTCATTTGCAGCAATTAAAAAGGACATTTCTAAAATGTCGAAGGTATGGCATTTCTCTTAATCCAAAAAAATCAAATTTTGCACTTAAGGAAGGGAAATTACTTGGACATATTGTTTCAACTGATGGGGTGAAAATTGACCCAAAAAGGGTAGAAGCAATTAAAAATCTGTCTCTTCCTAGATCAAAGAAGGATATTCAGTCTTTCCTTGGGACTATAAACTTTATCAGGAGGTTTATAGTAAACTTTGTAGAACTCACAAAACATATCACTGCTATGTTAAGAAAAGACTCCGAGGTAAAGTGGACTGAAGAAGCTAGACACTCATTCAATGCTATCAAGGAAGCCATCACAACAACCCCTGTTTTGATCAGCCCCGATTTCTCCAAGGTATTTTACATTTTTTCATTTACTTCAAGAGACACAATTGCAGTAGTACTCTTGCAGAAAAATGTCGATGATCAGGAGTAGCTGGTTGCCTTATCCAGTAAGGTCTTGAGAGACGCAGAGGTAAAGTATGAATTGTTGGAGAAACAAGCATATGCACTTATCAAGTCATTGAAAGCTTTCAGAGTTTACATCCTTCAGGCCAAGGTAATTGCTTTTGTACCCTCCAGTTCAGTTAAAGATGTGCTTATACAACCCGACATAGATGGAAAAAGGAGTAAGTGGATAACAAAGTTGATTGAATTTGATGTTGAAATTAAACCAGCAAAACTTGTGAAGGGTCAGGGCCTTGCCAAACTTCTGGCAGAAGAAAATTGTAGGCTGCTCAAAATAAATTTGGTAACTATTAATGCAGATAATGTTCAGTCTTCAGAGGATAAAGAAGGTGAGGGAATGCAGGTCTCAGCTCACCTAGTTGATTGCAAATGGTACAGTCACATTGTTCATTTTCTGCAAACTTTATCAGTCCCTTCAGATTTGAAAAAAACACAAGGAAGGGCTTTCAAGCTCAAAGCCATGAATTTCTGCATCAATGGCAACTTATTGTTCTGGAAAAATCCAATAGGTTTATTGTTGAGGTGCATAAACCAAGAAGAAGCAGCTAAGGTCATGATTGAATTCCATAATAGTGAATGCAAAGGACATCACTATTGGAAAACCACTGCACATAAAATCTTAAGATCTGGTTATTACTGGCCATCCTTATTTTCAGATGTGTGTGAGTTTGTGAGAACATGTGACAAGTGCCAAAGATTTGAAGGCAAACAACAACTGAAGTATCTTCCCCTCAAACCTATAGTGGTCACAGGTCCTTTCCATCAATGGGGCCCGGATTTCATAGGTGAGATTCACCCGCCTTCTAGTAGTCAGCACAGGTGGATCCTTGTTGCCACCGATTATTTTACAAAGTGGATTGAGGTTATTCCCACCCGGAATGCCAATCATACTGTCATCATAAATTTTCTGCAAGAAAACATATTTGCCAGATTTGGCTTCCCTAAGAGAATAGTCACCAATAACGCTACTGCATTCAAAGATAAGCACTTGTTGAAATTATGTGAAGAGCTGGGAATTCAGCGAGTACATTCCACTGCTTACTATCCACAAGGAAATGGCTTAGCTGAGTCATCGAATACGATTTTGGTCAGGATTATAAAGAAGTTGCTTGAACAAAATACCATAGGCTGGGATTCTAGGCTTAAATTTGCTTTGTGGGCTCACAGGGTTACAACTAAAAAGTCAATTGGCACATCTCCTCTCAAGTTGGTATATGGTACTAAAGCCATATTTCTTGTTCAACTTGCACTGCCGGTTGCAAAGTTTTTACAAGAAACTGACTCTGAACCAAGTGATTTAACTCGGAGAATTCATAATTTCATAGAGTTACAACAAGATACAGAGCAGCTTTTGGAAAGAACATAATTACACCAAGAAAAAATCAAGGAGATCTTCGATAAGAAAGTCAAATCAAATGTCTTCAAAACAGGGGAATTAGTCTTAAAGTGGGATGCAGCAAGGCAAGAGAAGGGGAAACACGACAAATTTGATGCTCTCTGGACAGGTCCTTTTGTCATAACATCGGTTCAGCAGAACAATACCTTTGTTCTCCAAAATCTTGCAGGCGAGGAAGTAGCAGGTGGCCCTTTCAACGGGCGCTTTCTAAAGACCTATTTTTCATAAGGATTTTTCTTAAAAGCCCCGTTCTACTTGTACATATTATTTTCAATTATGTTTTCTTTGTTTCTATCACTTGAATAACTCCATGACCAATGGTACTAGCAAAACTATTTTTCAAATTTCTTTTTTAAATTGTAATAAAGGCTACTGAGTATAGCTAGGTTCTTGGTCACCTCACAGGGAGATGTCCATCCCAGTTGGAGCCAAATGTTAGCTCCCAAAATGAATCAGTCACTATGGTTTCATTTTGTGGTTGATAGCATGGTTATTGGTAGTTTTCTGCAATTTGTTTTTAGTTTTCTAGTGGCAAAACCTAGGTTTTTAATTCATATCTTAGAAATAAGACGATCCATAAAGGTCTTATCTTTAAAATTTCATGAAAAGACTTTCAACAGCTAACGCTTGTTTCAAAGTGATGATTAGCTGGTGAAAGCGCGGATCATGTGTGTTTTCTCCATGTTTTCAAAAAATAAAAAAATGACATGCTTAGCACACGTCATGTAATCATTATAAGGCACTAGTGAAAGCAGATAATGATGAAGATTCGGGTTTGCACATCTAAATCGGATTGCAAAGCGGATCGTGTTTAGAAATGCATGCTTCACAATAATGGCGCTGGAGATGGCGAATTCAAATCCATCATCACAGGTAAAGGAGCGGTACTACTCGGTTGGTGACATCAAATCGACGCATCATTTCCCCAACACACATCATCCATAAGCATATGATAAGTTTTTAGTTTTGAAAGACAACGCCAAGTGTTTTCATCAGCGCAAAACCTTGGCTCAAACAGTAGATTGCAGTGTTTTGTGTGCAAAATCATCTCGGGTTCGAATTGCAGATGCCATGGAGACGCAGTGGTTCTTTGTTAAGAAAAGAATTGGACAGTCTGTCCTTTCTACAAGCGCATCCAGAGGTGCAAAAACACTTCTCAGACGCAGACTGCATGGGATATGTCGAGAAGCTACAGAACGACTGTCACCAATCAACAACTGAAGCATTTGCTAAAACATATGATGGAAATAAAGCCCGTGTTGGTCTTTAGAAATCATCGTGGATGAAGCTGCCATTGCTGCAGCGACCAATTTACCTAGATAAGGCCAGAGTTGGTTCAAAACGACAGCAACCAAGAGCCTAAATTTCAGAGCATATCTAAAGGAAGAATTCAGAAATAATGCATGGAAGAAGAGCATGCCAGTTTCCCATTTAGAGGATGAGTGGCAGGATTTGTTTAAGGGCATCCAACTCTACATAAATTCAGAAGGCAGGTACGACAAACTGATGTTATACCATTTCAAGCTCTTACACCATTTTACAGGGAAAACTCTCATAATTTTACCTTTCTTCTTGCATAAGAGCTTAACTAAAGTCTATAAAAAGATTAGAGCTGAACCTCTAAGTATGAAGAACACTCTTTGTCACTTTGGCCTAATCAAATTGATAATCCTGGAGGAGCTAAGACAAAAAGGAAGGACTTGGCAACATTTTCTTTTTTGGGAGGGCTTTGAAACTCAAACTCAGCCCATGAATGAACAGAAGAGAGCTGCAAAAAGGCAATTGACTCCTCAAAGAAGCTCGAGCAAGAGGAGAACTCTCCCAGGACCACCAAAAGATAGGATCTCTAGTGTAAGGTCTCACAGGTTAAAGAAAAAATTGGATTTTGAAACTACTACAGAGAAGCCTACAAAAAGGAAAACAAACATCTTAAATCTACCATACACAGACTCAGAGCCAGAGCAAGAAGATGAAATCCCTGCCATTAAAAGTCTTGGACACTCCATTGAATTTGCACGGGATTGTAAGACTTTTATTCAAACTGATGAAGGTGAAACAACAAAGAGCACAAAGTCAAAGAAAACATAGAAAATCAAGCAACTTAAAGAAGTGATTGCTCAGCAGGAGGTTTTAGAAAGAGTAATTAAGGAAGGATACAAAATTCTGTCTGATAATTTCACAGAAACAAATGATGCATTTGAAAAGTTGGCTCGCGAAAGTGTCAAGGACAAGAAGAGGAAAAAGAAAATCACCAAAGACTATAACAGTCTATGGTGGTTAGCAAAACGCCTTAAGAGGAAGATTAGATTGAAGCAAAAGCAAAAGTCACACCTAGATCTGCAAGTCCTAGCTCAGGTTGCTATGAATATGCAAGGGGATAAAGTAAAGACACGCTGAGTTTTTGATAGAAGCATAGTTTTGGAGGTGAAGGTTCATTTTGGGCCAAGGCAGAGCTTTCACCAGCGCAAAGGGAAAATTTACAACCAGTTAGCTAGTGAAAGGCAGCGCTTTCACCAGCTAACCAGCGAATAATAAGGCGAGTTAGTTGGTGAAAGCACAAAAAGAATTTTTGAAAGCTAAGGATGGAGCAGGGCGATTTTCATAGGATTTAAAGAGGTTTCAGAGCATTAAAGGATTAACAACTTGGTCAAAAAATACTCAGCATCAGAGATTCGTGGGAGTTTCGAAAACCACATGCTAAATTGATCTCCTAAAGTGTCGACTATGAGTAACTGAAGAGATCCAGTTGCCAAACAGGTGCCTTTACCATGTTTCATGACACAACAGACTCCAGAAGCTGAAGAAGCACAGATGTCAAATTTTGAGATGGAAGACAATTCGAATGCTAGTCTAGCTACTAGTTTTTGTTATCGATTTGCTTAGTTAATTTGATTTGCTATTTTTAGATACAGATCCAAGTTTTCAGGATCTTAAAAACTGATTGTAAAAGGCTATAAATGCCTATCTTTTCTAAGAGACAAGGGTTCAAACTAGGATACATTTTTGTGCTACTGTATAGACTCTTATGATATAATAAAATTGCAGTCTCCTTTTGTTTTCAATATCAGAAATATCCATGTTTCCTTTTCTGTACTTCATTTCAGTTTATTTTAGCTTATAAAGACTGCCATATCTTTATTGAGCTCATAGATTTGAAGTGAAGGATTGTATTTCTATCTTGTGTTAAGCCCTACACTCAGCTGTATTTGGAAAATCAAGACTAGTATTCTTCATCCTCCCCTTTGAAATTATTTGATCTGATTATTGTTTCGTGAAAGCACTGTTTCTTTAGATGTATGATGAGTTGTCTATTACATTGATCATTAAATACCCCATTGTTCCAAGCATACCTACACATTATTTTTAAGTTACCAAGCATCCTTAGCCTACAACCCTAAGGAGATTCTTGGAGTGATAACAATAGCGATTTGATGTTTTATAGCAGAGTAATCCCCACAAACAATGGAGAGATAACAGAGCAAAGGAGAAAGCACAATCTATAAGAAACTATAGCAGACCATAACATCTCATAATTTTGCAACAAGTGTAATGATCATGGTAGTTTTCCTTCTACTCTCATTTGATTCAAAAGAAAGGCACAAAGAGTCATTTTGTCTAGTCTCTACCACCTAGTCTAGTCTCTCAGGCAATTACGGGAGTGAATTGCCACCTAGTTGAGTTAACTAGTCAACCAGTCTTCAGTTAACTGACTGAACAAAGTGTAGTGAGGAGTAGATCAAGGAATCAAGGGTAATGTGCCAGTCTGGTGATGATCCCAAGGCAAGTGCGCATTAGCATGGTGATGATCCTAATGTTGCATGGTGACAAAACCAATGCAGCATCTAGACTCAACTAAACTAGTCAAACTAAAGTGTCAACCGAAGAGAATATTCTCCAGGTGGAATATTCTCCCCTAAATATGGGAGACTGGATAATGACTAATTATGACTAATAAACAAGGAAAAAATTTAGGAAAAATAAATCCTAGGTGTGTGTGAAGTAACTCCAACACCCCTGAACATCACTATGGTGAAAATAAAGAATGGGTCCCGACAACGAGGCCATGTTAGGTACCCAAATACAAAAGATACACTGAAAATAAAGTGAGGAAAGAGGGAAAACCTCATGGGAAAACCTCATGGGAAAACCCCCCCTTTAAGGTACAATGTATGTAAAAAGAAGAACTACAGTTGCTAGGCAACTGTGTCCTTCACTCCAAGATGACTTCGCAGAGAATGGAACTTTTGCTCAGTGAAGGTCTTGGTGAAGATGTATGTCGTTTGTTCTACTGAAGGATAGAACTATAGGTCGATGATCCTCTCGTGTACTAAGTCTCAGATGTAGTGCATGTGGATCTTGATGTGCTTCGTCCGCTGCCTCTGAATTGGATCTTTGCAGAACTTTAGAATGCTCTGGTTGTCACACCAAATGACGATCAGTCGATGAAACTGAATGCCTAACTTAGTGAGAAAATGTTGTAGCCACATATCCTGAATGGTTATGTTAACTACCCCTCTGTACTCTGCCTCGGTTGAAGATAGAGCAATTGCAACTTGCTTCTTGCTCGACCAACAGATAGGCCCAGAACCAAGACTGAGTGAGTAACCAGATGTGGACTTGCAATCAGTGCTATCGCCAGCCCAGTCAGAATTAGTAAACCCAATGAGATCTAATGTAGAGTATGTTACATAATGGATCCCAAAGGTGATGGTTTTGTGTACATATCGAAGGATACGCTTTGCAGCCTTCCAATGTAGCTCATGCGGCTCCTGCATGAACCTGGAAACTGCGCCAACAACATAGGAGAGGTTTGGTCTGGAGTGTGTGAGATACAACAAGCTCCCCACTAGATGTAAGTACAGTGTGTTGTCAACCAATGGAGTGTCCCCTCCATCCTCAAGTTTGATACCTGATAGGAAAGGCGTCAGAGCAGACTTCCAGTATGTCATGTGAAATCTCTCAAGGAGATCTCGTGCATACTTGGCCTGAGACAGTTTGATGCTTGATGCATCCTGACTGATCTCGAGTCCAAGGAAGAAGTGTAGCAGACCCATGTCCGTCATCAAAAACTTGTCATGTAGAATCCTCTTGATTGCAGCAATCATTGAAGTCAAACAACTGATGATCAACAAATCATCAACATATAGAACTAAGAGTAGAAGTGAATCAGTCGTCCTGAGCATGTAGACATTCGGGTCTGATTTACAACGTACAAAGTTCTGTGACAACAAGTAGGAGTCCATCTTGGCATACCATGCCCTCAAAGCCTTCTTGAGGCCATAAAGGGACTTCTTCAGTCGACAGACCAAAAATGAGTCTTGCATAAATCCCTGGGGCTACTCCATATATATCTCCTGAGAGAGATCACCGTTAAGAAATTCATTCTTCATGTCCATCTGATGGACTTCCCATCCCTTGGCTGCTACAATGGTAAGTTCCAATCATATGGAATCCATCTTCGCTACCGGAGCGAAGCTCTCATCATAGTCAATGCCATGCACCTGCTGAAAGCCTTTTGCAACAAGATTGGATTTGTATCTGCTAATCTATCCATCCATTGCACTCTTGGTCCTGTAGACCCATCTGCATCTGACAAGTTTCCTCCTAGAAGGAAGGGGAACCAGATCCCAAGTCTGGTTCTCGAGGAGGGAGTTGTACTCCTCCTGCATGGCAGATTCCCAAAAGGGATTTCTAGCAGCCTCACCATAAGACCATGGATCTGAAGACTGAACCAAGAAAAGATGCCTAGAGGGAAATGGTTTAGTGGCAGTGAGTGAAATAGGAGGCTCCTCGAAATCAAATCAATTCCTCCTAGTATCGGCTAGATCACCAATGAGATCCCCTGCATCCTGAAGAGTAGTCTATGCCCACTTGGGCCTCTGCTCTAGATCTGCAACTGCATTTGGTTGCTCTAACTCTGCATCTGACTGTAGTAACTCTATATCTCAATCATCTGAGTCCTTTGAATCAGAACTCTCATCTGAGGAAGAGTCAACATGTGCATGCTCATCATCTCGGATAGGTGGAAGAATGAAGGTGTCTGCATGCGACTAATGAGGTACATGCGAGACACTTTCCTCGAATTGGACATTACGCTTAATGATGAGCCAGTCTGAGGAAAGATCAATAAGCCTATATCCCTTCACACCATTGGGGTATCCAACAAAAATACACTCATTTCTCTATGGATCAAGTGCCTTCCACTTTTAAGAGGGAATCTGGGCCCATGCACGTGAACCGAAAATACGAAAGTGGGTCACTTCTGGTTTGAGGCTGCTCCAAGCCTCATAGGGGGTCTTATCATTGACAGATCTATGGGGAGATATTTTTTGGATGCATGTTGCAAAATTAAGTGCTTTGGCCCATAGTCTATGTGGTAGTGACTTTCCATGCAACATGCAAGATGCCATCTCCTCTAGAGATCTATTTTTCCGCTCAACAACTCCATTTTGTTGCGGAGTATAGGGAATTGTGTGTTGCAAATAAATCCCTGCCTCATGAAAAAGATTTTGAATCTCATGATTGACATATTGTCCCCCATTATTAGTTTGGAGGACTTTGATTTTCTTTCCGAACTGTGTCTCAACTAGGGCTTTGAAATATTTGAGGTGTTTAAAGACCTCGGATTGTTTTCCCAAGAAAGTAAATCCATGTGAAACGTGAGAAAACATCAACAAAAATGAGAACAAACCTCGCTTTGCTGATAGATGGATGCGGAAAAGGACCCATGAGGTCACTATGGATCATATCTAAAGGCGTGGAAGCTCTCCGAGACATTCCTTTGTTGAATTTCTCTTGAGGGTGTTTTCCAAGAACACATCCCTCACATACTACCTTGGAGAAATGAATGTCTGGTAGATCATCAACCAATATTTTCTTGCTAAGTTGTTGCATATATCTGAAATTCAAATGTCCAAACCTTTCATGCCATATCCTACTACTTTCATTAGCATGGGTAAACAGTAAAGCAGAGTTTGGTTCAATAAATTCAGAAAATGTATACAATCTAGATTGATGATTTACCTCACTGGTAGCAACCCTGGAGTTGGTTTGCATGTCATAGATGTCCACGAAATTTTGTGTGAATATGAATTTATTTCCGGTGCTGGAATTCTTCATTTGATACACAGAGAGAAGATTGACGAAAAATTTGGGAATGTGTAGCAAATTTTCGAAGCTTCCACTGGTGAGTTCAATCCTTCCTTTGCCAGTGACTTTGACTAAAGAGATTTCCCGCATCAGAATAGGAGTACCTTTGCATGGATCCAATGAAGAAAATACTACTTTTGAGGAATCCATGTGATGTGATGCTCCTGAATCTACGATCCAAGCATCGGGAGAGGAGTTGATGGAAATCAAGGCATGGCTAGAATTGCCTTTCTTGGGATTTTGATCTTATGGATTCTTCTTCTTGGCATCCTTGGGGATGCAATCTCCAAGGTTGTTTTGCTGAACTATTTTAGTCATTAGATCTATTTTTTTTGCACGCATGCGGATTCTGGATGGAATCCTTTGTGACAGTATGTGCATTTCTCCCCTTTTCTTCTGTTTTCCCCTTTGGATTCAGAGGCATCGGTGAAGGGTTTTGAGTACCCTTCCTTCTTCATATTTGCATGAGATTTCCTTTTTCCTTTATCTTTAAATTTATGATATTGATGGATTCCATCTTGCACAGTAAGTGTGTGCACCTTTGGGCCTTTGATTTTCCCCATGTTGATGAGCTTGGTTTGCTCTTGTGTCAGGGATTCGATAAAGTCCTCAAGAGAAGGCATCTTCCATGTGGCTCTAGAGGCAAATCTGACTGAATGGAATGTGGACATGAACATAGAGAATTCAAGACCAAGTTTGGAGAGAATGGTGAGAACCATTTGTTTCTCCTCCTTAGATTTATCAACCCTGCAAGCTTTGACTTGTGATAGTAAATCCTTGAATTTTGTAAAGAAATATTTGATGTTGTCGAAGCTTCTTGGATCCAATGTGAGCAATTTCACCTCGAGCATGTGTCCCCTCATCTCATCCTGCTTTCCAAAGAGCCCTTCCAAGGTGGTATAGGCTTCATTGGGACTCTTACAGGAAGATATGTGAAAAAGGAGATTGAGAGAAATAAGACTGCAAATTGTTCTGAATGCTTTATCCACTCGATTTAAGTACTTGTATTTTTCTATGGATGATGTCGGTTTTGTGTCTATATTCAAGGTTAACCTGTACAATCCTTTGGTTCAGAGATGTATGACTATTTTCTCCTTCCATGCAAAGTAGTTGTAAGGTGTAAGAATGAATTCTTTTTGGAAATCCATCTTTATGTTGTCTTCAATCTTTTGTACCTGCAAAAAAATTTGGTGTAGCTTTTGCTTAGCAGTCCATCAACTCTAATACCATGTAAATGTGTTGAACCTGCCTAGAATAGATATAACTAGAAAATACTACACACATTTGCAGAGAGAAATTAAGAAAGAAGAAGAAGGAGAGAAAGAATGAAAGAATTCTCATTAGCCGTAATGAATAATGAGTAATTTACACAAGATATACATTGTATGACTCCATCAATGTGCACTGGAGGAGAACCAATGCGCCCTAGTGGTGTTCTAGAGTGATATGGACACACACCAACAATTATGGGAGTGAACTACCACCTAGTCTAGTCTCTCAGGAAGTTACGAGAGTGAACTGCCACCTAGTTGAGTTAACTAGTCAACCAGTCTTCAGTTAACTGACTGAACATAGTGTAGTGAGGCATAGATCAAGGAATCAAGGGTAATGCGTCAATTTGATGATGATCCCAAGGCAATTGTGCATTAGCATGGTGATGATCCTAATGTTGCATGGTGACAAAACCAATGCAACATCTAGACTCAACTCAACTAGTCAAACTAAAGAGAATATTCTCCAGGTGAAATATTCTCCCCTAAAATATAGGAGACTGGATAATGACTAATTATGACTAATAAACAAGGAAAAACCTTAGGAAAAAGAAATCTTAGGTGTGTGTGAATTAACTCCAACAAATGGAGCATAGACTCACTATAATAACAAATAGTTTGAAATATGTTTTGGTGAATTGACCATTGGAAAATCCATGGTGTTTTACATATCATATTGGTATTAGAACAATTTTCTTTGGACATTTGTGTGTTTTGAGCGCAATATATGCTTACCCATCTCAAAAAATTAAAATCCAAGGGAGAGTTGGACCATGTGGACCCTAATATAAGAATGAGAAGGATAAAGAAATTACTAGAAGCCTCAAAGAAGAAAGTTAAGCACAAGGAAAACCTTGATGAGGAAGGGGAGTTGAGATTTGCAAGCTTGGGTATTTCTAGGAATATGGCATCAATGATGGATGCTCTTGAAAAATGTTGGCCCCTTTATGGAGCAAGTTGACTCCCACAAAAAACCAGAAGATTATGAGGTGTTGAGGGAAGAGAAGGACAAATCAAAACTCGAGAAAAGGAACTCGAGTAACTAATCTTCTCAATGTGCAAAGGTCAAGATCAATCCCTTGTTTTTTTAATTTACAATCAATAAATTGAGTGAGACCTTAAATGTACTCGATTTAATATGCTTAGATTATAATGTTCTATAATATAGTCATGGAGTCATCTCTGCGGTGTAGAACAATCAGTGATGGAGTGTACTGTTTAGGCACTTCGCTATGTGAAGTCACCGGTTCGAAACCCTCGACTAGTCTTGTATGTGACACAGAGCCATATCAGATAACACAACTCATTTCTACATATTAACACAATTAATAAACATTTTAATTAAATATTATTTTATGTTTTATCATTAACATTTTTATTATATTATTTTATTAATAATATAAAAATCTTCAAATAACAAATAAATATTTAAGTTTATCATGGAAGACTCCTCTCTACTTTCTCAAATTAAGTCGCCAATAATATCTTACAATAATCTTATGAGAGAGATGGCATGTTGTATCACGATAAAAGATAATCAATCAAAGTTTTAATGTCATTTAACTTTTTTTTGTCGGTGGTACAGGGAGGGGAGGCGAGGCGATGATTCACCGAATTGTGATTAGTAGTTTTTCAAAGGTAAACATTGAAGTCAATATTCAGACAAGGGTTGCATTGCAGCCCACAAATTTTAAAATATATAAAATTTATTTTGTATGTACAATATTCAGACAAGGGTTGCATTCCAGCCCACAAATTTTAAAATATATAAAATTTATTTTGTATGTACATGATTTGATATGTTAGAATTCACAATACTCTTTAACTAAAATATATATTTTATTAAAATGATAACAAAGATGAAAATATATGAAATTTATTTTGTATGTATATGGTTTTATAGATTAGAATTAACAATTTTGTTTTGACTAAAATATATATTTTATTGCAGTGACAATAAAGACAATTCAATATTATTTTTGTTCAAAGTAGTAAAAAATATCTATTTTATAAGAATCGACAATATTGTTTGACTAAAATATTCAATATTCATTTTTGTTCAAAGTAGTAAAAAATATCTATTTTATAAGAATCCACAAAAATATTCAATATTATTTTTGTTCAAAGTAGTAAAAAATATCTATTTTATAAGAATCAACAATATTGTTTGACTAAAATATATATTTTATTACAATGACAACAAAGACAATTTAATATTCGTTTTTTTCAAAATAGTAAAAACTAGCACAGCCACATAATTATGTGGCTGATAAACGCCGATAGGCTTATATCATTTTACAAATTTTAGAGTTTATGATAAAATGAGGGTTTGTAAAATAAATATGGGTATTGATCTTCATGAGCTAATTATGATTAGTTTTCATCTCTGATTTGCTCTTTACTATTTTAAAGCTCAAACAATTTAAAACTTAAAAATGCCTCAGCTCTAACATGCAAGGTTAAAGCATACAAATTTTGGCATGAAGAGACATATACAACTCATTAATTGAATCGCCTGGTTAAGTGAAATGGCTAAGCCGATCGTGGGACGCTTCACATCCCGGACACATGCACCCACCCAAGCCCACGCCTGGTTAATTGAAACGGCTACGTGGAGACTGGGACTTTTCACATCCCGAACACATGCACCCACCCAAGCCCACTTCTGGTTAATTGAAACGGCTGCGTGGAGATTGAGACTCTTCACATCGCGGATACACGCACCTACCGAATAACAACAAAAAAAATATATTTAAAGGATTGAAAGGCTAACACCATGCCTGGTCATTTGAAACAAGCATATAGTTGAGGAAATTCAAATGTGGTAATCTCAAAGGTTAATCATTTAAACGTGGCCATCATATAGTGCTACAGTAAATTCTTAATATGATTAGGTAAATGTTAAAAAGTAAACAGCTTAACGGATGCATTCAAAAATACAAGGAAGTTATGAAGAGTAAATCCCATTCATTGATTTGGGAGGACGACTAAGAATATGCCAGCATCTTCAATTGTTAGCCATCAAATTAGAATTTTAGATTAAAAGGTGATTAATTGTGCCCATTGTCAATAGGTATACGCCTTTCGGCGTAAACATCTATTTTATAATAAGACAACAAGAACAATTCAATATTAATTTTTATTCAAAATAAATTATTTGATTGATTATGCTTTGTATTCAAAATAAAAAATATACATTTTATAATAAGACAATAAGGACAATTCAATATTCGTTTTTGTTCAAAGTAAGTTATTTGATTGATTATGCTTTATGTTCAAAGTAGTCCTATAAGAGCATGTGGTAAGCAGTGGCTACGTCCCGTCCGTAATACCTTTTGAAATGTTGGTGAAACAGTTTTTTAACCACACAATTATATGGTGAATATGGAATTATAATTAATTTATTTTAATAAATTTTTATAATAATTTTTTTAACAATATTATAAATGCTTCATGTCATATCGATTGTGAATATGGAATCACAATTAATTTATTTTAATGAATTTTCATAATACTCTTTTAATTTATTGAAATTATAGTTGTAAATTTAGTGTTGATTATGAAAGAACCGATTTATTATAAATGTTTCATGTCATCTCGATTGTGAATATGGAATCACAATTAATTTATTTTAATGAATTTTCATAATACTCTTTTAATTTATTTAAATTATTGTTTTTAATTTAGTGTTGGTTATGGAAAAACTTGATTTTGGGTGAGTTGTTAATCTAGGGTGCAATAGCAACAATTATCATGTTATATGCATAGTCCTCTCTATAACTTTGCGAAAAACATTTACTCAGTGTCGATACTATTTTTTCTTTATGCCACCTTCTCACATTTCTAGTGCAATCTACCATGGACAGAAAGAATCCTCTGATTAGGATAAGGATTACGTGAACAAGATACGTTGAGTGGCTAAGTAGAAGAATCACATGAGTCCAAATGTAATAATATGTTCACTGAAGTTTGCTTTAGATTTATGTGCGGAGTGAATTCAAACCATTCTCAATTACCTTTCACTTTAAATTTAGACGTGTGTATAATCCATGTACATCTTATGATAAGCCACTATTAGATGTGTGTAGAATCCATGTACACTTGCAGGTGCCAACTTCTGAATTTTTGTATTAAAGTTGAAGGGTAACTGTGATTTGACATCAATTAATTTTTTTTATTAAAGTTGAAGGCTAATTGTGCACACTACTATGACTTGACATCAATCAAGAAATGAAGTTTGTAGTTAGTGATGATTTATTGTTTTACTTTTGAAGTGGTTGCTTATTCTCTCTCAATTTAGTTTAAACTTGTTTTTTAAAAATATATATAGGATCTCTTCACTACTTTTTTGTTTTGAATTAATTAAATTTTAAAATTGTTTTTTAAAAATATATATAGGATCTTTTTAATATTTTTTGTTTTGAATTAGTTAAATTTACGAGTTAAAATTAGTTTCATTCAACTTTGGTATTTATATCTTGAATATCCTTTGTTTTGAATTAGTCAAATTTATAAGAATTAAAATGAGTTTAACATTAAACTTTCGTCAATACATGTACATGAATGTGCTACGAACTTAGTTGGTTCTAGAAGGATCTTCCTCTAGATGGTTCTTTTGATAGACATATTTAGTATAAATAGGAGTCGAGGGTATGAGAACTTTTGTCTTGGATATTATTGTAATAGAGCTATGCTCTACTGGAGGTTTCCCCCTCAAAGAGGCAAGTGAACATTGCTCTCAGTAATCAAAGTGTTCTTTTTGGTGTTATTCTGGTATCATTTTGGTATTATTGTGGTGTTGTTCTAGTTATATTGTTGTTCCTATGCCATTTCTAGCTATTTATTTAAGTTTTGCATATTTGTTTATAATTGGAATATTACAAGTGGTATCAGAGCACCTTCCTCGGCAGAAAATTATGGGTTAATTTTTTTTCAGGGTAGAGACGTGTTCTGACATCTTTAAGCTACAAAGATCTGTCGTTGCGCGCATAAAATCGCGGTCGGGGATTCATACACGTAGGAAATACAAGTGGTACTTAAGCGCACATCTGTTGGCCACCTTTGTAACCCATGTTGGTACCCCTTTGAGTGGTAGCGCATCAGACAATACATGTATATGGATAAGCTTAGATCTCTTGAAGCCCTCCATAGATAAACTGATTGACCGCCTGACTACTATAATTCCACCGAGAACAACACTCAGGAAGATACTCTCTAGTACTTGGGTAGTCGGGTAGTACGGCTAAGGGCACGATCTAGCCTCCTTAGTTGGTCCCATGTGATATTGGGTCGAGTACTATTGTTGGACCCCCCACGTGTATCAGAGAGCTATAGCATAGGGAAAACCCTTATCTGTAGAACCCTTGAATACCTAACCCTTGGGACGGAAACAAAAATAGAACAGACGAGCTCTATTGCGGCACAACTGTGTCTCCTGCATTCGAGTTGCAAAACTACTACACATTTCTTCCTGTTAAGCATTTGGGCATTTCATCACTGCAGTATTCTTCAGATCAGAGTATAACTCCGCAAGACTAAATAATAATAATAAACGAGTTTGGATCATTTTGGGACCATTATTTGAGACCTATTCCATTGGATTTCTCTCTTCGCCCTTATCGCATTCATACCTATCATTTTTTAGCAATTTTTTTTTGTGGGCCCGACCCCCTTCCAACACCCTTATTTGGGCTTTACCCCATCGGATTCAACTCGTCACCCTGATCGTTGTGATACACTTCACCCATAACCCATTTTCTGTGTGGTCCTACCCGCCCCTTTTCGTGTTCCCTTGTCATCATGGCCCATACCCGTAGCCAAGACTTGGAAGCTCGCTTCACTACCTTGCACTCTAATTTCACAGAAACCCAACAATAAGTGAAACAACTCAGTGAAAATATTGCCACCATCAATCAAAAGATGCATTCCTCCATCACCACCTCAATCACGGAACTCAAACAAGACATTACTACCCAGCTTGAATTTGTTGTTACGACAATCTGCGCCAAGTTGCATATCCCTGTAGATATTCCCTTATCTGACCCACCTTTGCATATCGAAGGTGAAACTTTCTCTCATTCCTAGAATTTTCAGTCCCATCACTTTCAGCGTGACCTACGCCTTCCGCATGTGGATGTGACCAAATTTGATGGATCATATCCCATTGGTTGGGTAACTGAAATGGAACATTATTTCTCTTTGTATGGCATTACGGATGAGTTGGCAAAACTCTGGTATGGTACTCTACATCTAGATCAAGAAAGTTGGAAATGGTGGCAATGGAGAAAAAATGCCCGCCAAGGGTATGTGTCTTGGACACACTTTGTGGCAGATTTTTATGAACGCTTTGACATTGAAACCAACCATTTAGGTCGTTTGACAAAGTTGAAACAATCTGGCAAAGTGGAATACTTTATAGTTGCTTTTGAGTGACTAGATTTTTGTACAGAGGGCATGTCTAATGCTTTTTTCCAAGAATGTTTTATCAGTGGCCTCAAGGATGAGATTCGTGCTCATGTCCTCATGGTTTGGCCTCAAAGTTGGGTGGATGCTACTAAAAGAGCTAAGGAAGCACAACGGGTTTTCTCTTCTCAAAACCACAAACCCTCCTTTATTCTTCACACTAAACCATCAACTCCCACTCCTCCTTCTACTTCACTAAAGATCCAGAAATTGATTAGGGCCGAAATGGTTGAATGCCAACTGAAAGGCCTTTGTTATAATTGTGATGACAAATATTTTCCGGGACACAAGTGTAAGGAACAAAATCTTTTTATGGCCATCTCAAAGGATGTTTCGGAAGAGGATGTTGAGGCTCCTCGTGTGTCTGTGTCACCTGAACCCACTGACCTAACCCCTCCCTCAGACCCTCCCTCAGTAGAATCGGTCATTTACCTAAATGCTCTCACTAGCTTCTCTACTCCCCAAACCCTCAAGCTTATTGGTTACATCAAGCATATGAAGGTCATCATTCTTATTGATAGTGGAAGCACCCATAATTTTATTCATCGCCTCATTTCCCAAGAAACTAATTGTTATATCCATGCAGTCAATAATTTCCAAATCATGATTGCCAATGATGGGTCCATGAAATGTGGAGGGCGTTGCGAAAATATGCGTCTCCAAATTAGTGAATACCATCTGAAATCTCATATGTTTTCTATCGACATGGTTAGTTGTGACATTGTGTTGGGTACATAATGGCTAAGGACTTTGGGTCCCATTCTCATGGATTTTAAGGAATTAACCATGCAATTCGACCAGGAGGGCCAAAAATATAAGTTCATAAGCATCACCCTTGGTTTCGCAGAGATCATTAGTTCCCATCGCATGGAAAAGATGATAAAAAAAGGTCATTCTAGCATTATTGCCCAACTCCATGCCATACAAGCCACTAAGACACCCTCTGTGTTGCGGGACCTCCAATCCATCCTCTCTAAACATCAAGTGGTTTTTTCCACTCCCCAAGGACTCCCTCCTTCCCATGGTGTTCATGATCATTCCATTCCCCTTGTCCCGGGAAGCCTTCCTCCCAATATTCGTCCCTATCATCACCCCTTTTCCCAAAAAAATGAAATTGATAAAATGGTTCAAGAACTGCTCAACGCAAGTGTTATCCTCCCTAGTACGAGCCCCTACTCTTCTCTTGTGGTCATGGTACTTAAGAAATAAGGTTCTTGGCACATGTGTCCCGACTTCCGCGCCCTCAACAAACTCACCATTAAGGAAAAATTTCTCATTCCTGTCATTAATGACCTCTTGGATGAATTGAGTGGCACCCAATTATTTACTAAATTTGATCTTCGTTTGAGCTAGCAACAGATCCGTATGAAAGAGGTAGGCATTCCTAAGAATGCCTTTAGAGCTCATGAGGGCCACTATGAGTTTTTGGTCATGCCCTTTGGCTTGTGTAATTCTCCCTCCACTTTCCAAAGCCTCATGAATAATGTCTTCCGTCCTTTTCTCCTTCATTTTGTGTTAGTTTTCTTTAATGATATCCTCATCTATAGAAAAATTTGGACAAACCATCTTGCTCATGTGGATCGAGTTCTCCATCTACTCTCTCAACACCAACTTTTCCTCAAACAATCTAAATGTGCCTTTTGGTGCCTCGGAAGTCAAGTACTTGGGTCATCTTATGGGCAAGGTCAGCGTCAGGGTGGATCCTAAAAAGATTGAAGCTATGAAAGATTGGCCTCACCCAAAGGCTCTCAAAAGCTTTCGGGGATTTCTGGGTTTAACAAATTATTATCGCAAGTTTGTTAAGAATTATGGAAATATTGCGACACCTCTCACTGCACTCCTTAAAAAGAATTCTTTCACTTAGACTCTAGTAGTTGCTCAGGCTTTTAAAACCTTGAAGATGGCCATGTGCACCAATCCAGTCCTGGCCCTTCCCGATTTCACAAAGACCTTTGTCCTAGAATGGGATGCTTCCAGGAAAGGAATTGGAGTTTTCCTTATGCAAGAGGGTCGGCCTTTGGCCTTTACCAGCAAACAACTGTCCTAGAGAAATTTGGGCAAATCAATCTATGAAAAGAAAATGTTGGCTATTCTACATGTTGTGGATCTTTGGCGCCCTTATCTATTGGGGAAACACGTCCAAATTAAAAAAGATCATCAAAGCCTTAAGTATTTTCTGGAACAACGCCTTTCCTCCCCTAAGCAACAAAAATGGGTGACTAAGCTCTTTGGATATGATTATGAGATCATTTACAAGAAAGGAAAATAAAATGTGGTTGTTGATGCACTTTCCCAAAAATATGAAGATGAAGGGTCTCTTTTTTCTCTCTCCTTCATTGTACCAGATTGGCTCCAAGTTGTTCTCCAGGAATGGCTACATGACCCCAAAAGTTCGCATCTGATACAACAATTGCAGTCCAATTCTCCACTTTCCCCAGGGTACTCTTGGCTCAATGAGGAGCTTCGATACAAAGGCCGTTTGTATTTAAGTAAACAATCAAAACTTAAATCCACGGTACTTTTTGAGCTTCATGCTACACCCACAGCTAAGCACTTCGAGTTTAACAAAACCTATGACCGGGTCAAACGTTCTTTTTTCTGGGATGGTATGAAACATGACGTTCGTGATTTTGTGGCTGAATTTGATGTGTGTCAACGCAACAAGGGTGAAACAGTCAAATCTTCGGGCACACTACAACTGCTTCCAATTCCACCTACTATTTGGTGGGATATCTCTATGGATTTTATTGTAGGCTTACCTAAATCGGGCAATAAATTAGTCATTATGGTGGTATTTGATCTTATTTCCAAGTATGCTCATTTATGTGCTCTTCAGCACCCATTTACAGTATCCACTGTGGCTCAACTTTTCATGGATTAGGTCTTCAAGCTTCATGGCATGTCGCATTCTATTGTTTCTGATCGCGACCCAACTTTCACTGGCAAATTTTGGCAAGAATTGTTCAAGCTACAAGGCACCCAATTGCATCTTAGCACAACTTATCATCCCTAGACTAAATGGTCAAACTGAAGTTGTCGACAAATGTTTGGAAACATATTTGAGTTGTTTTGCATCAAAAAGGCAGCATTGGTGAGCTCAATGGTTACCGCTATTTGAATGGTGGTACAACACTTCGTACCATACAACTACTCACATGACTTCTTTTGAAGCAGTGTATGGACAAAAGCCACATTCA
>ML846330.1:0-25568 GCA_009831015.1 Picea engelmannii
CTCTGATACCAGTTGTTAGAAAAACAGGACCGCAGAGCAATAAAATAAAACAAATGCAGAAAACAAAACACAAAAGATACACAATACAAAAGAGACACAGATTTACGTGGTTCACCCAGTGTGGGCTACGTCCACCAGAGAAATTGCCAAGTCCTTCCTCTATTATTATCTAGTAAATGAAGGGATACAACCTACAACAAAACCTGCTGTAACTTCCTCTTATTTCTCTCACAGTCTCCTCTCTCAAAATACAAAATTCACTATCAACCATAGTCACAGTACATTTCCCTCATAAAAGAGGGTTACCTTCTAGGGAAAAAAACCCTAACATAATCTCTACCGTTAGATCTATGACCTTATAATGAACGGTCAAGATTTACAATGAAATTACAATATACATTTACAAGGCATTTTTTCCTTCAGGGGCTTTGCCCCTGAACCCCCATCGGGGGACACTGCCCCCGAACCCCTGCTGGGGGCCCGCTTGCCCCCAGACCCCCTAGCCTGGGGGATAGCCCCCCCGAACCCCACATAGGGGGTACCCCCCCTCTGCACTCCCCCGCGTGGAAGAGTGTACATTCTTCTGGGGTGTAAATAGTTCATGGGGTATAAACATGGCTGAAAGCAAGGACCTTTGAATTAGGATGATAATCAGGCTCCACAACCAACACACTCCCCCCACATCTTTTAAATTAAAGTATCATATAGAGGTAAGGCACAGACCATCCATCCTGAACAACATACAACACTGACAAGTTTTCGAGGATGACGAACAGATCAAAAAGTTCCTCGAAGAAGTGGGTGACTTTTCTGAAACTCATATCAATCAAGAGAATCAAAATGACCACACATGGATCATGCAAGAAGGAGAAGACCCTCAGGAGTTTCGAGAAAAAATCCCCAACCATCGCATGTTAGTTTTAAAAAATAATCAGATTCCAATTGGACTAATTCCCCTGGAGAGACTTTTTGATCAAAATGACATGCCTTTAAAATCTACTCTTCAACCCCAACCCAAAGAGGTCAAAGATTGCGATATAGGGACGAAAGAAGAACCCAGGATGGTGAAAATATCAAAATATCTTCCTGCTGAGGTGAAAAATAAGTACAAAGATTTTCTTGCACGATATAAAGATGTTTTCTCTTGGTCTTACGAAGAGCTTAGGACTTATGACATTACCGTGTTCGAACACAAGATACCTCTAAATCCTGGTATCAAACCCTTTAGGCAAAAGCTTAGACAAATCAACCCTATCTTATTACCCGTATTCGAAAGGGAAGTCAAGAAACTTTTAGACGTGAAAATAATAGTACCATTGAGATACTCCAATTGGGTGGAAAACTTGGTTCCGGTTAGAAAAAAGAGTGGAGAGATTAGACTGTGTGTTGATTTCAGAAATTTAAATAAATCTTCCCTAAAAAACAACTATCCTTTACCTAAAATGGATCACGTCTTAGAAAAGGTAGTCTGAGAAAATAGGATTTCTATGATCGACGGTTTCTCTGGGTACAATCAAATTGTTGTAAATGAACAAGATAAAGAAAAAATAACTTTCACTACACCCTGGGGTACATTCATGTATGATAAAATTCCTTTTGGTCTAATGAATGCAGGTGCCACTTTCCAGCGTACTGTGGATATCGCTTTTGTTGGTGAAAGAGACAAGTTTGTAGTTATCTACCTCGATGATCTAACCATTTTTTCTAAGTCTGACAAAGACCATTTAATACATCTCAAACAGACTTTTGAAAAATGCCGCAGGTTCAGTCTATCTTTAAACCCTAAAAAGTCTCACTTCGCCATGCAGGAAGGTAAACTCCTGGGCCATATTGTGTCCTGAGACGGAATTAAAATTGACCCCAACAGGGTTCAAGCTATAGAAACAATAAATATTCTTGAAATGTAAAGGAAATCCAGTTATTCTTAGGAAAGATAAACTTTTTGAGAAGGTTTATTCCAAACTTCACTGAAATTGTGAAATTAATCATAGGTATGTTAAAGAAAAACAACGAGGTAAAATGGACAACAGAGGCCAAAGAATCGTTCGCACGTATCAAGAGGGTTATAAGCGAGGCACCTGTACTGGCAAGCCCCGACTATTTAAAGGATTTTCTCATTTTCTCATTCGCTTCCGAGCACACTATTGCCACAATGCTCCTCCAGAAAAATGAGGACGGTTTTGAACAACCGATAGCCTTTTTCAACAAAAGTCTCAGAGATGTGGAACTAAAATACGATGTAATGGAAAAAAAGCATATGCTATGGTAAAGGCGTTAAATGATTTTAGGACTTATGTATTTCATTCCAAGATAATTGCGTATGTACCTACTAGCTCTGTAAAAGACATTCTAGTTTAGCCTAACAGTGATGGCAGAAGGGGACGATGGCTCGCAAAAATTCAAGAATTTGATCTAGAAATAAAGCCGACAAAGCTGATAAAGGGTCAAGGTTTGGCTAAAATATTAACTGAATCCAATTACAGATCCCTCGACATAAATAAAATACAGGGATGTGGAGAAGAGGAAGATATGAATGAGCTCTACGATCAAACAAGTGAATTCAGGATCAAAGAGAAGTTTACATCCTCTGACTGGTACAAAAACATAGTATCCTACCTACTGACTTTGAACTGTCCAAGTGATTTATCTCCATCCAAAGCTAGAACTCTAAAACTACATGCGGTCAAAATCTATATATCTGAGGGTAAATTGTTTTGGAAGGACCCACTTGGCTTCCTGTTGGTCTGTTTGGTTGAATCTGAAACAGAGAAGGTCATAAGCGAATCCCATGAAGGAGTGTGTGGGGGACATCATGCTTGGAGAGCGATAACTTATAAAATCCTGAGGGCAGGGTATTATTGGCCTAAAATTTTCTCGGATGTAAATGCCAAAGTCAGGGCTTGCGACCCTTGCCAACTATTCACAGGAAAGCATAAACTCCCAGCATTACCTATGGTTCCAGTCAAAACAGAGGCTCCTTTTCAGCGGTGGGGACTGGATTTTATAGGCAAAATTAACTCCCATTCCAACACTCAACACAAATGGATCCTAACTGTTGTGGGGAAATTCTACCCTACAGACTAACAAGCTAGGGATTAAACTTGCATGCAGATCATGACCCTTTCAGAAATTACTTTTAACCTTCTATCCCAAACCTAAAACCCTTCTTCACATGCAAACCTGGAAAGAACCATCTAACCTTTTTATCGACGGTTGGTGTAGATCCTCCGTTGCGCTTTATCCCCTTGCTTCTGCTGCTCCTTCCAAAAAGCGATCATGCAATCAAGACAAAACTACGCATGCATGCTATTGTTCTACTATAGGGTTAGAGATTAAGCATAAATCGAATAAAACATATAAGACTCGTGCATTGGGACGGGAAAAGTACTCTTTATTAATCTCAAGAAGAATCAACTTACAATGATAATAGAGATCGGCCACCATTCCTTGATCCTGATCCTGGGCTCCTCCTCTTCTTTGTCCTCCAACTGCTTTGCTTGAATTCTCCTAAATCTTGAGGAAAGGCTAAAGGGTTGGGACAAAACAGATTCATCAATTGGGAAGAGTTTCTTTGCTATGATTTTCCTCCTTTGAATAGTACCCCTACCCCTTCTTTTATAGGCTAGAAGGAGATAGGGTTTTAGATGAAATCTCGACCATGCATGGCTGGGAGTTCCAGTTAGCTGACCCAAAGCTTTTCGTTCCGTCGACAAATTTCCTGATTTTTTTCTTTGTTAGGTAAACGCGGGCTATAGTGGGCCAGCCAACATTCCAACGCGTCCAGTATAAGGCCTGCCAGCGTTCCAACGCGCCTAACAGTGGGTTAGGGCGCATGTTACTTGATTTAAGAGGTTTTTAAAGAGTCTGTTCAGCATGGCTTTGGAAATGAAGGGAAATGAGTTGGCCTGATGCCAGGTAAGCATGGATAGTGCAATTTAGGGTTATAACAGATGCCCCCTAATGTGGGAGGTCAGAAGAGCATCTGATGGCTGAAATACATTACCAATTCTTCACGAATATGTACTAATATGCTGAATGAGTGAGCCCAGGAAACAGGAATTAGGAGGTGCCGTTTGCAAAAAATATCAAATGTCTCACCGAGGCGGGCATACCCATGCTCAGAATAAAATAGAACCATGGCTACCAATCAAATACACTGTAGATCCATGTCAAATAACTATGAAGAGTAGCTGCGAATAATACACAGCAGAGCTACATCTCGAAATTAGAAAGATATACATATAAAGTATCCATCTCCCAGAAGCTGATTCGACCTGATGGCTGTACTTCAGAGCTCGAGAAACAACTTCAAAATCTTCTAAACTCGGGTAGGAGTGTAATATGAGTGTACGATTGCACTACCCAGAGGTCTTCGATGGCTTGTCAGTTGTGGACTTGATAATCTTGATGATCGGACTGAAGGCTTCAGTGATTTCGAACAAAGACTTGATTTGGACGTTCAGGATGGCCTGGTATGCAGACAAGAGACATATTGCAGAGGGGCCGACTCAGGCTAAGTGACAAACTTCCCTTGGACAATAGCACGACAAGTGATAAGACTCAGGCAACATATCTGTTAATCATAAGTCTACGAAGCAGGAGGCAATGAAAACTCTCCATATGTTTGGAAGAGTAACCAAATGGTGGAGGACACAACTCAATATAGCGAGCAAAGCTTCCTAAGGTCGTACTACATCCCAAAGTATGATGAATCAAATAGACAAATGTGCTTTATCCAAGGGCGACTCATAATGCTGCCAATAAAGAAAATACTTTTCCCATCCTCTTTTTGGGGTATATTTGATTTTTTTGTTCTTTTTGTTGATTTGGACAGAAGAATAAAAGAAAATTACGTTACAAGGGAGGAACGAGTACAACAAACATACAAGTTCAAGGAACAAGGACAAGACTGATGTTCTAAGGAAATGATACTCGGGAAAAATCCTCCAGTTGCCAAAGGTGTTAAGATGCAAAGGCAAACTGTTACTAGGCTGAAGGGTAAAGGATGCAAATGCGGTTGATAGAACACACAATGGTAACATCCTTCGATGTAATTTTAATGAGCCTGAAGAAGGGAAACTCGGTGATTTTTCATGTTTAGAGAGTCTGAAAAAACATAAAATTAAATTCCATTGGGGTACCTTTTTCGTCAATAGTCTAGTCGGTTCGAAAAAGGGATAAACTAGCACCGATTAGACGTCAATTCAAAACCATTTTAACGAGTGTGAAAAGGACAAGATCACTCGGCGATTTTTTCACTTTTAAGGAGTCTGAAAAAAGCTTAACTATGGAATCCGTCAGGAATATTCTTCTGGACCATTTTAACGAGTGTGAAAGAATAAGGTCACTCAACAATCTTTTCAATTTTAGGGAGTCTGAAAAGAGCTTAACTATGGACTCTGGGGGGGTTTCCTTTTTCGTAAATTTAGTCCCTCAGGCCCGAAAAAGGAATAAAATTATACCTGAGGATACTCTTCTAAAGAATCAGAATTCGATAGAGTATTCCTTTGTTTGTACAGTTGACCATCCAGACCGAAAAAGGGGTGAACTACCGCCGGACAGACGTGACTTCAAATTTCAGTTTAATGAGCGTGAAAGGTCACAAGATCGCTCGACAATATTTTCATGTTTAAAGGGTATGAAAAGGGCTTAAAAGGAGACCCGTTATGTTTTGGGAGTCCGGAGGGTAAGACAAAGAGTGAAAAAGACCCATGCAAATGAGGCTCAAACTCGTATTCGAGAAAGACTCTATGGACTCCCGAGCCTATAGTGTTTTTAGAAACGACATGGACACCATAATGCAACCAGGAACTACCTAGGGCATCCATGTTTTGATAAGCTCTACCACCAAGTTGCGACACTTCTAGAGCAGATATGACGGTTCCGTGTCACAACCATATGGGATCGGTCCTATATCGTAAGGCAATGAGATGCAACAGTGGGGATGGAATTCTACCCTATATGCTCAAGTTGATTTTTGGAAATTTTTTTATGGACCGTCCATATATATATATATATTTTTATTTTCTGAAACTCAATGAAAAGTGTCCCAATACCTGATCAAATCCATGCCATATAACTCCTGAACCACTCAAAATAGTTTTTGGTATAAAGGAACTGATAAAAAGGGGCCAAAAGAGTGACAAAAAGAGGACAAAAAGTCTATAAATAGAAGCTGGCAGCTCATTATCACCATTGCTGATTTGGAAATTGAATCTGGAGCCAAAAGACCCCCGTTGCCAAAGATCGTGATTCTGGGAGCTTCGGTGGACGAAACGGACTTCTGCTTGGACCAAGTAAGTACAAACTCCCTAATCTTGCATTTCAATACTTCATTTATGTCATTTAAGTTGTTTTTGGGGGTGGTCGTCGACCTCTAAAAGGTCGTCCCTAGTAAAACGCGGGCTGTCCAGAGACAGCCCGCGGGTACCCGCGCGCAGAGTGAAAATTGCACGTGGGTACCCGCGACTGTCACCTCGACAGCCCGCGGGTGCCCCCATGTGATGAAAATTTGATTAAATGAAGACCTAAACTCCCCTTTTTTTCCTTGTGTGTTTGGCAGGATGTATGTCTAGTGGAGAGAGAGGGAGCATGAGGCTGCCAATGAGGTAGTGGCTGCACATCCGAACATTATGGCCGTGCTGACGTAGTGTGGCTTGGTAAAGTTTTTCCTGTGTCCGTTTATGCGTGCTCAACCCAGGATACTAAATTCCTTGGTTGATTATTGGCACCCAGATGTAGAGGCCTTTATGATAGAGGGGCAATCCTTGGTGCCCACCACCGAGGATATTTATTTTTTGACAGGCCTCTCGAGGAGGGGGGAACCCGTCAACTTTCAGACTTTTCCTGCGGGGCCGAGCAAAGTCTCAAAATTGATCGAGGAGTATTGCGTGGCTGGGACCAACCAGAGGACTTCCTTGATCCCTGTTGGTAGTATTACCAGCCTCGCCCTCCAGACCATCTTATCGCTCATTGGGCGAATTATCGGCTCTGCAGCTGTGCATCAGGTTCGCATGCACAGATGAACTGTGCAATTCAGTTCTTGAATGCACAAATTTTTGACTGGAGTACCACACTGCTAGCAAGCATGACAGGTCAGTTGACAGCTTGCAGACAACGGACGCATAGGAACTTCGGGTTTGGGACCATCCTATGTTCATTTTTCTTTGAGAGAGTTCCATGTTTCAGTCCTCGGCTGACAGTACGAGGACATCTGGCTACTTTCCCCGAAGTGTGCAGATGGGCAGCATTGCTGCCGCGACAGGGTGGTGGGAGGACCACAGAGGCCTTCAATGATGACTTTTTTGCCTGTCTGTCATGACAGATCCCAACGATCGAGGATTAACCATATGTAGGGATTGATTTTTCTAGAGATCCGGCTATACCAGTGCCTCCTGGTGAGGAGCGAGGGGAGATGGGTAAGTCTCCACCTATACAGTTTTTTGTTTGCATATGTAATTTTTATGTCTTTTTTGATATATATATCATGTTTTTGTATAACAAAGTTTTGATGGGTGAACATTGTGTTGCGTACAGATGTGGGACCCGTGCGACCTGCCGATTATGCACGGAACAGGCGCCGCCCATGGCCAGAGGCCGCCGCTGCCGCCGTCGGGGGAGCAGCAGTAGCAGGGAACCTCCCAGCAGGGGAGGCCAAGAGGGTTCTTAGGCGGATTGAGTGGAACTTCACTGCGCTCACTGGCATAGTTCCCATGGCAGAGATAGAGGACTTTCCGCCCTCTTTGCAGACTCATATTGTAGGGGTACCTCGGACATGGGTCCGATTGTTTAGACGTTTAGGTCAGGCTGTTTTTGAGTATAACAGGGCTCACAGGCCCTGAACATACTTGTAGACTTTTATGTGCCACGAGCACTGACATGTATATATTTTTTGAGGGCATAATCCCTAGTGACTCGTTATGGTTCCCACTTTTTAAGGTGCTTGCGCCCACCTATGTACTCTGAGGATTTTATGATGTTTATATATGGTTTTTATTTCTTTTCTGTGTCTTTCTGGATTATGTGTGCAAAAATATATTTACATGTGTATGATCATGATATTTTTATGTGTGAGCAAGATGGCAATCTAAAATGTGATTAGCTAGAGTATCTGTGATTTGATTTAGACTCCTAGGAACATGAAAATATGTAATATAATCAAAGTTGCATTCCAAGAGACGTACCCTAAGGAATCGTCAGTGTAAAGTTGGGTCATGCACCTGGTATATTCTGTTTAGCTACGACACAACCAGTTGAGTGTCTAGATAGACCCGGAGACGAGAGATACCCAATGACAAAGCGTCACGAAGCAACTCAATAACTGTGCTATACTCAACAACATTGTTTGTGGTGTCACCTAAGCATATCCCTCTGGAAGATAACAACTGACCCTGTGGTGTAAAGATTACCCAAGCTACGGAAGAAAGACTCCGCGTGTGTCAAATAGCACCGTCCGCATACCCAATGAACACCTCAGACTCACTTGACATTTGCCATAGTGACGAAAGATAACATTAATGACACGTCCATGACACGTTTTTCAAAAGAAATGTAAAAAAGTAATAGCACAAAGACTATACATATGTTACAAAAAGTTACCCAAAGTGACCATTCTATGAGTAATACTTCTTGAGGTAGAGCCCATTCCTAGGCTCCGCCAAAGCATTCCCTTCAAAATTGACCAAACGATAAGCGCCCTTCTTTAAGACCTCCTTAACAATGAAGGGTCCGAACCACATGGGTTTAAACTTTCCTGCCCCCAGGGGGTCCTTATCTTGGTCGTAAACCAGGACAAGGTCGCCCTCAGAAAAAACCCGAGGATGAACGAACCTATCATATTGACACTTAACCTTATGTTTATGAGCTTCATTGGCCAGAGCCGCATCGCGACGCTGCTCATCAAGCTGCTCAAGGTGTACTAACCGCTCTTCAAGTGGAGAAGTGTCTAGCAATAACTGTACTGCCAATTTCAGAGATGGAATTTGATATTCGATGGGAAAGACTGCCTCTAGCCCGTAAACGAGATGGAAAGGTGAGAAACTGGTTGCAGTCTTAACTGATGTTCGGTAAGCCCATAATGCTGAGTATAACATCAAATGCCAGTTGGACTTGGCTGAGTTGATGGTTCGCTGTAGCATTGTCTTAAGAGTTTTGTTAACAACTTCCACCTGCCCATTGGCTTGGGGGTAGTAAGGTGAGGAATGTTCTTGCCATAACCCAAGCTTTGATGTTAACTCGGATATCATTTGGTTCTGAAAATGACTGCCATGGTCAGTGACAATCTCTCTCGGGACGCCGAATCGTGCTATAATTTGGTTAAATAAGAAGAGAGCTGCAGTCTCTCCATCATCTTTGAACGTCGACATAGCTTCGACCCACTTAGTGAAGTAGTTGACAGCCACAATGATATAGCGGTGCCCCCTGGCTAATGGGGGGTTGAAAGTAGTGTAATCAATCCCCCACTTAGTGAAGGGACCGACGGTGATAACAAGAAACATGGGAGTGGGATGTGCCCTCATCTTCCGTGAGAAGATTTGGCACAGATGGCACTTCTTGACCGACTCGATACAATCCTTAATAAGTACGGGCCAGAAGTAACCTGCTCGTAAAATATTTTGGGCTGTTGCCAACCCAGATAAATGACCGCCACAAGCTCCTGTATGACAATCGTTGAGCACTATGACGGCCTCCTCATGAGTGAGACATCGACGGAAGATACAGTCTACACCTCTCCGATACAACATATCATTGAGTATGAGATAGTTCTTGGCCTGATGGCGTATTCGTCGATGCTCATCACGAGAAGCAGAGGTGGGACACTTCAAAGTCTGGAGATAGATCAGTATATCTCCGTACCAGGGGTCAGATGATTCAATAAAAAACATATCCCCCCGGATAGGCGATTCCTTAGGCACAACGTCACCTGACTCAACCGAAAGTTCCGAAATAGGTTCTGCGAAGACCAATGACTTCTTGGACTTTTCTGAAATGAAGTCTAAGTCAAATTCTTGGAGGATGACCATTCATCTACTGATTTTTCTGCCGATAACTCGTCTTGTCAACATGTACTCTAATGGATTCACGACAGCTACGACGGTGGTCTTGAGAAACAAAACATAGTGACGGAACCGTTGAACAGCATGAACTGCTGCCAACACAAGTTTTTCGAGATGGGTATAATTAAGTTCCGGTCCTACGAGGCCTCAACTCAGGTAATAGATCACGTATTCAGAAAACGAATCATCTTCCTGAACTAAAACCATGCCGATGGTTGACTCTGCGGCAACCAGATATAATAGGAAATCCTTGTTATAATTCGGTGGCCGTAGCAGAGGTGCGGTTGTAAGGGCATGTTTCAATGCGTCGAAAAAGCGCTGTGCTGCTTCGTCCCAAAAAAAAGGAACGTCTTTCTTCAGTAAACGCATGAAGCCCTTGGTGATTTCAGCATAGTTGGCGATGAAGCATCGTAAGAAGTTCACCTTGCCTTGAAGACTCTGAAGTTGTACGATTGTGCGTGGGGGGGGAAACTGGACTATTGCCTCCACCTTAAGAGGATCGACCATGATCCCCATTGTTGAAATGATGAAACCTAACAAATGTCCTAACGTGACGCAAAAGCTGCACTTGTTGGGATTCAAGCGAATCTGGAAGTAGCGACAACGTTCCAAGATTAGTATGAGGTGTGTAGGATGATCCTTTCGCTTGCGAGAGCGTGATGCTAAATAATCTAGATAGGCCTCGACTATATGTTTGAGGTCATGAAACGCAAAAGACATGGCCCGTTGGAAAGTGGCTCCAACGTTCTTGAGACCAAAAGGAATTTTTCGATAGGCGAATGTACCCCACAGAAAAATGAATGCCGTTTTGTGTTGGTCCTCAGGTTTGATTTGGATTTGGTTATAGCCCGAGAAACCATCCATGAACGAAAAGGCTTCACAACTGGTGCACTCCTCAATGATCTGTTCGATGAATGTGGTTGGATAATTACCTTTTGGACATGCCTTGTTCAAATCACGAAAATTGGTACAGACACGAATCGTGCCTTGTTTTTTATCAACTGGCACGGGATTTGACACCCATTGAGTCAAGTGAATAGGGTATATGAACCCTACCTTAAGCAATTTCTCAACCTCATCTTTGATGGTTGCTGCTTTCCTAGGATTAACTGGACGAAGTTTCTGTCGAACAGGCTTAGCGTCAGGGTACGTTGTGATTTCGTGTTCAACTATTTTTGGATCGATGCCTGGCATTTCCTCGTAAGACCAAGCAAAAACATTGCGGAATTATTTAAAAAGATCTGTGTAAATATGAATCTCTTCGAGGGAGAAATCCGCTCCGATGAAGACATTATCCACGATGCCGGGGTTTCGGGAGATATTGATAGGTATCGTGGCAGGGATAGTCTCCATATTTCCCTCAACATAAATATCCTGTGTAGCTAAGAGGTTAATGGGACAAGGTTGATCTCCCGTCATGGTGATAGTGAATTCTCCTGCCTCAATTCGGTGTAACTCTGGGAGGAAGTATGATCTGTGATGAAGATCTTCCCATGGTTTGTCCTTACCAGTCATTGCTTCGATTATTGCTTCGTTAGAAGGCAAGACTAAATCTAACGAATCGGTGTTGGCAAGAGAATCCTAAGCCCAGATAGGCTCGAGGAGTGGATCCAACTCTTGTGCAGGAATCAGATCGGGAGTAGCTGAAGCTTGTTGAACCAAAGAGTACGCTACTTCAGTGGCCGACAAGGGCGTAGATATGCCCGCATTCCCTGTCGCATCCATCGTGTCTGATGGGGAAGGAAGAATCCACCGATCCTAAAAGTAATTCGTGTGGAACGATGAAACATGGAAAATCTCAGCCTTGTGGTGGTTCGATATAAACTTGACATCTCCATGAGGAGGTGGGTAATAGAAAGTACCCATCAAAGATGGGCACAAACCAACTCCTACGTTAACGAAATCGGCTTGAGGATTATCAACCATGGGAACTGTGGATGCCCCCAAAGCTGGGTCAGGTCGAGAGAAGGATAACTGATCAATGGTCACTATCCGGCCTTCATGTGGAAACAATAAGACTCGAAAAACTATAGCGACCACCGCTTGCATTGCATAAGTACAACTACGACCTAACAATAGATTGTAGTCGATGGGGGCATCAACTACCTCTACTTCGACGCACACGGTCTTCCCCCCTAACTGCGCAGGGAAAGAAGGAATGATGCCATGCGGTCGAAAAGAACGACCATCGAACGTAGTGAGGAGAGTGGGTGACGGAGACAACTCAGGTTGACCAATGGCTTTCCAGCATGCTAATGACGTAACGCAAGTCGAAGCGCCCTCGTCTACCACCGTGCGGAAAATATTTTGTGTAAAAGTTTTCATGGGATGAGCCACTACTATCTGAAACAAGACGTGGTAAGGAAAACGAGGTTTCAAGTCATTCGTATCTAACATGATGGTACCCGGGTTACAAGTCTCAGTAGAGCCTAAAGCAGTCAACAAGGCTTTCCTCTGAGCAGGGAAACTTTGGAGGACCTCCAAAGCGGACATAGCACAAGGGGTTTGTGATAAATCTTCCACCACAGAGTAGTTCTGGGCGGCCCTTGCGTTTGGATTTTGAGAAGCTCGCTTGAACACACCTTTTGGAATGCGTGTCATTGTTTCACCCAACGTCTTCTCAATATGTAGAGGAAGAGATGGGATCTCGGGTTCTTTTCCCTTCTTAGAGGCTCTTGGTTTTCTATAGTCATGCGCTCTAGTCGTTATGAAAGCATCACTTTTAACCATATATACGTTCGTGGAAGATGAATTGTTTGGAGGAGTGCAGGTTTCTGAACTTCCCCCTTCAACACTTGCAGAGGCTTGAGTTAAATTTTTGACATGCTGAAAGGGATTAGTCAACACGGCTTGCTGCTGCTGTGTGACAAACTTCTGGGCCTCTGCAAGTCGATGACATAGATGGGTAGGGTGGTCTTCCACACATAAGTTGCACGGATACCTCGACTTCCATTTTTCCGTGGTGCCCTCACCAGAATTATCAGTTGGTTTCTTATCCCCCTTACTCTTCTTGCGTTGTTTTTTCTTCCCTTCAGGCTGCTGGGTGGCCTTTGGGTTAGTCATTTGTACGGAGTGTACTTCCGACGTTTGGGTAGGAGGGGCAACCAAAGCAGTAGTCTGGCTGGCCTCTGAGTGTTGTATAGATAACTGTTGCAATTGTTTTGTCAATTGCTCAGCGGGCTTAGTTTGTGTCGAACCAACAATACCATCGTCATGTGGTCCGACTCTCTATCTGGTTTTATCCAGAATCGATCGTGGTGCATCCGGTAGGATGTTGTATAATAGACCAGACTGAGAATAGATAAGCTCAAACTGTTGAGCCCTCATGATGGAATATTCCTCTAAGAAAACCCCTGACGTTGCAATGTCTTTGGATAACTGTGGAACTAAAGACTTAAGGAACCACTCAAGCAGGAATGCTGGTGGGATGGGTACTTTGATAAGACTCTTTCGACGTCGCCACTCTCGAATATGATCCGAGATATGGTGCGCTGTCGTCTGCTCAAAATTGGCTAGCAACTCTGTGCCGACGTCGTATCTCACAGGTAACTGGAAATGGTTAAGGAAGGCCATCACTAGTTCGCCAAAAGAAGAATATCGTGAACGATCAAGCTCTATGTACCATTTCATGGCACTCCCAATAAGAGTGCGTTGAAACAATCGCAACTGGACGGAGTCATATTTCAGTGAGTTAGATGAACCCCAAAGGTGGAAAGTGGTCACGTGATCACCTGGATCTTCGTTAGGCTTGGCCTTGAACTTTGGGATGTCCAAAGGAAACTTCGTCGGCATAGGAGGCCAATGCGGATCGTGATAGATAGGATCATTTAACAACCGTGTCAAATATTGCAAGTGTAACGTCGCCAAGAAAGGTAGTTTAGGTTGCTGCTGATAGCTGGGATAAAAGGGTCCTGGAGTTTGATTGGCACCAGGTTGCCAGGAAAAGTTTGACTACTGGCCTGGATTCTGGTAGAAGCCATGGACCTAACTAGCATAAGGGTTTTGCATCTGAGGAGACATCATTGGCTGATTTCCCATGAAAGACATAGGATGGTGGGCATTCATCGTGTTTGACGGACTTTGGGACGGATTACCCCATGCCGGTCCGGATGGAAGAGGCATAGAAGTCTGTCTGGGGTTCCACTAGCTGTGGAAAGAATTACCCCAGAACGACATTCCAGAGGATGGAACAGATCCTTGTGCTGAGTTCCAAGGTCCTGGTATATGTGCCCCCGGCGCAGGAATAGTACCCTGTGCCGGAGTAGATTGTCCAAAAATGGGTGTGCCCCCAAATGGGAAAGTAGTAGATGCGAAAGTGTTATTACCAAACGTCCCATTCCAAACAAATGGTGATGAACCTACTGGCAGAGTTTGCGCAGGTGTTCCTTGACTCCCGGCTCCAAATGAACTTGTGTGTGTAGGCTGCCCGACGGACTGCTGATGCAATCCACTAAGCGAAGGGGACGAAGGAGGGATATGACCCCCAGCGTAAGGAAAAGCATTGAAAGGGATAGGAATTCCCCCAAGTTGACCTTGTAGAGGAGCATTAGATTTACCTGCCCCCAGACCCAAAGTCTGTAAAGTGGAGGAAGTGAGTGCATGACTCGTACCTGAACTAGGCATACCATATGAAAACGGAGGGCCTGTCGCACTAGGTGTATAAGGAGGTGTGGCCCCTGCGATAGATGGGGTCGGTCCACTGTGCGACATGGTTGTGGCTAAGACCATGGTGGCCCGGACCATTGACAAAGGAAATTTAGGAGAAGCTTCTCCTGTGGTAACAACAATGATAGGAATGGAAGAATTCCCAGAGGAAGTAACAGAGTTTGGTTCCATAACTGGGTTAGGCACTGACAGGCTTTTGTAAAATTGAATTAACACAATAATGTCTGGCCAAGTATCAGTGTTTGAGGTTTCAACCAACCCAAGGTTGGCGGCCGATTCCTCCAGGAGTTGTTCGGGCTCAACAGTTTGAAACACGGTTGCTTCGAAAGACCCTCTTTGGTCTAGCTTCCGCCTCAATGGTGGCGGGGGTGGCTCCAGTATAACCGGCGGCATGCCCAGAAGCCTTCGTGACCGGAGGAGATCCAAATCCTCCACTTTTGGAGAAGATTCACGACACTCTAAGGTATTATACATGAACAAACAGTAACACTCACTAAAAGAAAGCCCCTAGAAGATAAATCAAGCAAGCACTAAACTAGTTGGAAGAACAGTTACAACAACCAACACTAGAGAAACTTACCGGTGCAAGTGCAAATCGAATACGGAAGCACCCTCTGGGTATACTCTGCAAAGCATGGCCCGTTGTCTATGCTAGGTACCGCGGTATACCCCTGCAGTCACCCGTGTATGTCCCTAAAAAAGATTGGCAACTAGTTTGCCAGCACGTGAACAGTCACCAGGCGGGTACAGTCGATAGTCGGGTAGACCACAATGAGAAGGGTATCAAGCCTGAAACCTGTCAAGGGTATCGAGAGAAAATGGTTCGGAAGACAACTGAGGACCTCGAATGGATTCGAGACCCACGAAGCTCCGTGGAAAATGCAAACAACGGAATCCCTCAACAAATCCTCGATATGTGTTCTCCACTACGCTCGGTCCAGCTTTGGAGGGTTTATCTCCGCTACCTTTCCTTACGCGACCTCGTGTTTAGCCCCTGTGTTAGAGGGGGGGTCCCAGATAAATTTCCATAACTGGACTTCTACACTCCCTATTGATAGACTCCAATGTTTGGTTTGAGTGGCTTTGGAGAATTTACTCTCCAACCTATTCCAAGGCCCTAGTCCTGAGCTAGTGTATGCACTCTACAAACAAAAAAGTCTGATTGATTTTAATTAGCGTCGCTTTTAATGGGATTTTTAAGTCACAAGGTATGAAAGTGAAACTGATGGTGTGTAACAAGACTCAAAGCACAATGAACAAGAAATGCTTGGAAACAAAAACTTTTACAAACAATGCAAAAACCAACAACTTTTCGACAAAAAAGACTTCTTTTTCCTTTTCAAATTTACTAAGATTTCATGCAGTAAAGATAAAGGATTTTCGCTCAGATCTGTGAGCTACTTATACTCTAAATGCACTGCAAAAACTTATGCAAAAAGACTTCTTCCTAGCTACTGATGTAACAACACAATCTTCCAATCAAGAAGAAAACGAAACAAGATTTTATTTTATTTTTTTATTTAATTGCAAAATGACGCAACAAGGGAAAATGATGACAAGCACAAAACCAAGAGAACGAAAATAAAACTCTGGCTTAAAGCACAGATCACAAAAGAATCAGAGCAAAGATGCGGAAAAACAATCAAGAAAGCACCAATTCTAACACTTGCCTAAAAACCATAAAACAATTTTTTTCTCTTTTGTCTTTTCTATCAAAACATCAACTAAAAAAAAAAAAACACAGGCCAAGGAAAAGATGCCCTAACCTGCTAACTATGTAGCCCCAGCCTCTAAACCCCTGAGAGGATCTCTTCGCACCACAGGAGGGGATGCCTGCCCCACCCAAGCTGAAAAGCTACCAATCAAGCCCGTGACTGTCACCAAAACAGCACGCGTGCAAACGCGTGCTGAGCTATAACAGTGCGCGGGTACCCACGGGATAGACTTGAACAGGCCGTGGGTTTGTATAAAGGCTAAGATAAAAGCACACACAGGCAGCCCAAACCTGAAAAAGGCCTTTGGTATTGACAACTAGGGTCTCTAAAAGGCTTGGATGCTTTTATTTTAACAGAAAAGAAAAATTTGCAAAAAGAAAACAAATGCAAAGAATAACCAACACAATAAGACAGATTGAAAACAAGACAGTAAACCAGCAAGACCCAGACAAGATCCAGAAAACCCCCTGAGAAGGTAGACTTCTGACAGGGAAGAGGATACTGCCTCTCAAGCTTCCTGAGTCCTACATTCTACTGAAACCTCTGCAACAAGCATTCAAACGCGGGCTACAGAAGGTTAGGGCGCGGGTTACACGCGTATAGGCCTTCTGCAGGCCACGTGTACCTCTGTGTGTCTCGATAATAAATGTCAAGCAACAGTCAAGGAAAACTGGTATTGATAACTAGGTTCCCTGCTAGCTTTGACCTAACAGAAAACAAATAAACAAAGAAACTGAAACTCTACTTCTTTGAACTACCCAAAAAACCTTTAACTAAATTCGGGAAACCCTAAGAGTAAATCTCCCCAGTGGAGTCGCAAATTCTGTTGTGGGGAAATTCTACCCTACAGACTAACAAGCTAGGGCTTAAACTTGCATGCAGATCATGACCCTTTCAGAAATTACTTTTAACCTTCTATCCCAAACCTAAAACCCTTCTTCACATGCAAACCTGGAAAGAACCAACTAACCTTTTTATCGACGGTTGGTGTAGATCCTCCGTTGCGCTTTATCCCCTTGATTCTGCTGCTCCTTCCAAAAAGCGATCCTGCAATCAAGACAAAACTACGCATGCATGCTATTGTTCTACTATAGGGTTAGAGATTAAGCATAAATCGAATAAAACATATAAGACTCGTGCATTGGGACGGGAAAAGTACTCTTTATTAATCTCAAGATGAATCAACTTACAATGATAATAGAGATCGACCACCGTTCCTTGATCCTTATCCTGGGCTCCTCCTCTTCTTTGTCCTCCAACTGCTTTGCTTGAATTCTCCTAAAGCTTGAGGAAGGGCTAAAGGGTTGGGACAAAACGGATTCGGCAATTAGGCAGAGTTTCTTTGCTATGATTTTCCTCCTTTGAATAGTACCCCTACCCCTTATTTTATAGGCTAGAAGGAACTAGAGTTTTAGACGAACTCTCGGCCATGCATGGCTGGGAGTTCCAGTTAACTGACCCAAATCTTTTCGTTCCGTCGGAAACTTTCCTAATTTTTTGCTTTGTTAGGTAAACGCGGGCTGTAGTGGGCCAGCCAGCATTCCAACACGTGCAGTATAAGGCTTGCTAGCGTTCAAATGCACCCAACAATGGGTTAGGGTGCGGGTTACTTGATTTAAGAGGTTTTTAAAGAGTCTGTTCAGCATGGCTTTGGCAATGAAGGGCAATGAGTTGGCCTGATGCCAGGTAAGCATGGATAGTGCAATTTAGGGTTATAACACTAACCGCCACAGATTACTTTACTAAATGGGTAGAGGCTATTCCTACCAGGAGGGCTACAGATTCAATGGTAATAGATTTCCTAGAAGAAAATATTTTATCTAGATTCGGCTACCCCCGAAAGATAGTAACATACAATGCTCAGGCTTTTAAATCTATGGCTATGATCAGTTTTTGCCAAAAGTACAATATTGTACTCGGCCAATCTATGACATATTATCCTCAAGGGAATGGACTGGCCGAATCTTCGAACAAGAGTCTGATCAACATAATTAAGAAAGTGTTGAACGAGAATAAGAGACCCTAGCATATACTTTTAAAATACGCACTATGGGAAAATCGGATTGGCACAAAAAAATCCATCGATATTTCTCCTTTCTAGATGGTATACGAGACTGACATGGTATTACCTATAAACTTGGCACTTCCTGTGATGAAACTATGGCAAGATGATAAAGAAGAACCAAACCACGTCACAAGGGGAATAAATCAGCTGATCGAATTACAAGAACACAGGGTCGAGGTGGACGAAAGATTGAAAAAATATCAAGACAACATGAAAACGTTATTTGACCGTAAGACAAAAGACAGAGAGTTTCTTCCAGGAGATTTGGTCTTAAGATGGGATGCTAGGAAGGAAGATTCGGTGAAACATGGTAAATTTGATCATATTTGGTCTGGACCATTTAGAGTCGTAACTTCTGAAGGAAAAAAATCATTTTTATTAGAAAATTTGGATGGTAAAATCTTCAACACCCCTGTCAACGAGCGTTATCTAAAACACTACATGACATAATTAGTTGTCTGAGGTTTTCCATTGTATATACTAGTTTGTATTTTCTTTCTATTTCATGATTCCCTTGAGGTAAGTTTTCAATTTTTATTTTTTAGGTCAATATAAATAGAGATACATGGTTTTCAAATACATTTAACTTTTTTTAAAAGGACACTCTTTGTGTTTACAGGATTTCGGTTTGCAAACTAAACGAACAAATGGAGAAAACAAAAGGTCATGTATCAGAGATTTACATTCGCCAGAAACAGGTGACAGAAAAGGTTTTCAGTTATTTTAAAAATGGTAAGGTAAAGGTACGAACTCTTGAAAATTATGTCCCTTAAGAAAGTAGAGGTCTCCAAAATATCATAAAAGTCCCATAAATCTAATATTTTTACTCAATTGATTATTAAAAAGTACAGTTACTCTCTTTGGATCAAAATATTCTTTACTTAAAACATAGATAGGTGGTAGTAAAACAAACAAAAAGTGAAGCATCTCTAGGGAAGGGCTTTCAAAAAGCGGTTTTAATTTTCGACCCCTGCCCCTCAGCATACAAGCATCTGTCTGTCACCTTTCTTTCGGTCTTCAGATTTGTCTTCTTGAAAATGCCAGATGTCTTTTTGGATTTATATACGTAGGGAGAAGAGATTATGTTTAAACTTTGAAAGCTGTAAGCATGTTTCGGAAAGAAGGCTAGTCTTCATAGCTCCTTGGTCTCTTACTAAACAAGTTATGCGTAGGTAGATCCTGACTTTTCTAGGTTTTTCAACAGTTTCGAAGGCTTACTCAAAGGAAAACCCCCAGAAAATGTTTCCCCCTTTTTTCTCCCTGTAGACCAAGGTGTTGTGAAATTCAAAGGAAGGTTGGCACCGAGTAATCAAAGTAAGTTGACAGACCTACATTGCAAAATATTACGCAGATATCACCCCTCATACAAACTGATTGCCCCCGCTTCGTATTCTAAAAAGAAAATTATAAGACAGATGATGGAAGGAAAGTTATATCTAATTGTACATCTAGTTTGAAGAGATGATGAAAGGAAATTTAGAAATGATTGCCCTTGTCTCAACATTTAAATGCATAAATACATTTCGAAGCGGTGAAAGGAAATTCAACAAGAAGGGGCAGATAACTTCACCGGGGTAATGAACAGGCCTGCTGGCAGTGAAACAATGTCTAAGATATCTATAAGGCTGTTATACATGAATTTCACTCAGCTCTGGTGATCAACTTTCTCAGACATGATCCACATCCTGAGTCTAGATGAGACTCCTTGATTAAAAAATGAAAATAAATTTCGTTGGGTGTAAGCTAAAAACTGCAAGATCTGTTGGATTTCCTAGAACTGTTTTGATTTGTCCTAATGCAGACCTAAACTCGGTAAAGAGAAAGAGAAATTTTTGAAAGGGACTGTAGCTGAGTGAGAAATATATTTGAGTATTGAAGCCTTACAACAGTAAAGACAATAATCTTTTCCTCCCCCTGTTTATCTTTTTCCTAAAGAAAGTTTCACAGAAGTGAAACTAGTGACTCCATTTACCCAATACAGGCACATGGTCTACTGTTCTTCCCGCCTCACAGGGAAATGGGATCCCTAGTTGAAGCCTATGTTGGAGCTGCCTTTTTCATTTGGTTCAAATCTATTTTAAAGATCAAATGTCGGTTCTTAAGTTCTTTTTCGCTTCGTGAAATTCACCTACTGAAAATCTTAGTAGTCTCGACATGCGAAATAGTGGGAGATGTGATGTTTCATAAGTTACCACTTTTATCGTTAAATGAAGGTTGTTTCTCTTCGTACCTCGACATATCTCTCTTTGGGAGTTACAATTCACAATATTTACAAACCCCGATGTGTGAGGTCACAAAAAGTTTCAAAAGCTTACCTCAGGTGAAAGCTAAGAGTGGGACCATGTAAACCCTAGTCAAATGCTGTTGGGATTTTGCGTCTGAGTGTTCACTCTCTCCTAAAACATTACCGCTAAAACTCCGGAAGATGAATCCATGAAACTTTTACCTAAGTAACTCGGGTTAGAGTCAAGGTTGATTAGTCTTGACCATGATTTAAGCTCCTAGGAATTTCGCGACTCGACATACTTTCCTCTCAGAAACAATACCTTTGAAGTTCTTAGCCGTGAAGTCGTGATATAAATTAAAGCGTAATCAATTAAAACACTTAATCCTAGTTACGTCCTTGCTTAATTAAGTATAATCATCGCAATATCGGGTTTTAGAGGGTCGAAAGGTTAGATTTGGAAGTCTCGATACGACGAACGCCGAAATGAATGATTTAAATCCTGATTAAGGAAGTCAAGCCAACATAATCAATATTTAATGCAAATGATAATAATGCACAATTTACGAGGTAATTTCAAATGTTCCTTGCTCCAGCTTGTGGCACTAACCATCGAATTTTATGGCATTAATTGGAAATAAGGCGAAACGACAAAGTAAGGATATGGTTTTTATTGCCAAAATATTTATCTAAATATGATTGGACCGTTCTGTTCGTAAGGACATCGATATGTTAAATGTTCGAAGATATAGATCTTTTGCTTCCTATTTTATTCATAAATTTCGTTTCTATCCCGCACAGAGAAGTCTTTCTCAGTAAGATAACTTCTATATGTATACACATTTTTATTGCAGAAGAGCTAAGTTACAATCCCTTGTCATGGCCCCGCGAAAAGAATCCAAGGCAAGCACTGAGGTTTCAGGATGAGGTTCTGATAATGTTTCGGATACTTCACCTCAGAGCATTGATTCTATGCGAACTTGGTCATACATCTCAGAGGTTTTGCAATCAGATGTGGTGAACTATTTGGATGATTCCAGTGACAATGAGAAAGACAACATGACTACCAAATACAAGATCGTTGTCCAGGAAGATATGCACAAAGTAGCGGCCAGGCCACGCCTTTTGCCTTACTATGAAATGATCCGATGGGCACTAGATCATGTAGACATCCCTACCAGAACCATCATCAATGAGCATAAGGTCATTGTTGGGACCTTTAGACTAGAAAACGTACAGGTGATGTACAAGTTACCACCCACGTCATACTTCACATACAATGCAGAGTTTCTAGATGGTTTTAAACAAAAGGAATGCGAACAATATGCGAAAATTTTATCTGATTTGATCAAGGAGTGGGTCTCACACCCAACGAAGTTCAGGGAAGACAACAATGGAACTTATTCCATATCTTCTTTGGAACCACAGTTCAAATACATAGCGATGATGACCTGTAGATTGTACGGGAGGGAAGAAACCACACATTTTTTCCTCAAATGGGTGCCCTTGATATACTCAGTAGAAGAAGGCTCTTCTTTCCACTGGGAAAAAATGTTGTCTGATAGTCCGACCAATCGGATTACAGAATATCAGATGTAGAAAGAGAGCGGGAAATCCGCTTCATTTTTCATGTCCGCATACCTCATGGATGCAGTATGTTCCATGACGCCTTTTCCCTTGATGAATTGGAGCTAGGCTCCATCGGATGTTGAGCCAGTCCATGTATACCATTCTAATATTTGGGAGGACAAGGCTTCGGATTTTGTATATGAAATATTCAACTGGGTGATGGTACCAATGCATGTTGCCATTTTCGATAATCCTCCACCCAATATATCAGATAGCATCATGGAAAATTTAAGCAGAGTGGCCGACTGGTACATGGAGAAAGAATTTTCATACATTAGGGTTTTCGGTGCTTCCATCCCTCCGCATGATTTACCCTTACTCATACCCGACATGCTGGCTTGTCCTGAGATCGCTCGACAAACCGTAATTGGTGGTATAAGTAAAGAACTGAAAGGATTTTCAAAAAAGGTATGGACACCTTTTCCTATTCATTATTAGATTTCGGGCATGCAAAGGTCGAGGCAACAACCCTAGAAGATATAAATTTGGTTCATATCAAATTCAAGAAACACGATCCACACAGGGTCGTGAGTAATCATTTGGCCAGCTGTGGCCTTAAAATATTTGAGAACGAGAATTCGCCTCATGATGATATTTTCCAAGGCGCAAAATCTTATGACAAGGTGTTGGCTCGAATACAAGCCCTATCACCCGAAGAGCGGGCCGATGTTGTCAGATTCCAAGAGCATAGGCAAAGTTTCCTTCCTCTAGTATTATGGGGTGAAGATCCGACAATAGCAGAGGAGAAACAAACAGAAGTCGAAGGCTCTAAAGGTTCAGGACCTAGCCAAGAAGAACAACAAGATAAAGAAGAGAAAGTTGGGGGCCCAAAACAGGAAGCCGAGGCTTCCGGTCCTCCAAGCGAGTCAACTTCAGTCATTACTCTCGGGAAATCTTCTAAATAGGTCGACAATCCCATCGCCTCCATTACCCCCTACAATCTGCAAAGGAAATCCTGGATGCAGGTTGGATTGTGGGTGAAAAATTGACACCTATATCAGTAGAAGAGATACCTCCAAATCAATTCTTCTTCGATAAGAAGAGGAAATCAATTGAGAGACAAGAACTCTACCAAGAGGTAGGTGCTGTCTCTAAGAAATTTAAAATTTTAATTGATGGGAAAGATATGAAGAAAGTAGAATTTGCGACGCAAATAGCAGGAACATTGCGTGCTTTCACCACGATGAACCAATATTTAGTCGGGACCCTAAAAGATCAGCTAAAACGAAAAAATCATTTGATCAAGACACTAGAGGCTAAACTAGCCACAACAAAGGCTGCTGCTAAAGATCAGACAAGTGCGACTTTAGAGAAAGCAATAATAGAATATCAAAAAGAAATTGAGCGGCTTAAAGTCGATCTCGAACAGACACAGTTGAAGGTTCAGAAGAGTCAGACTTAGATAAGCCAGTAGGGAGAATTGATAGACCAGCTTCAGGCCAAACTAGAATTCGCCGAAAGCCAGGTAATCGATATCGGGATATTTCAATCCCAAGCAATAGAGATCAGAAAAACGTTATCGACGACACAACATTGTCTGCTTGTTAAAGTAGAAACAATTCAAAGCAACTTCCAACTCATTCATCAGGTGTTGGAAAACCTCTCTCTTAAAGAAAGGGATGCTGGAGCAACTTGGGTGACGTTCCAGGAGGCTATTATAGCCACAACAAGAAGGGAAACAAGTAGTGGTTCTATTTTTCCCATCACAGAGAAGACTAGGGGAAATATCTTGTTGAAAGAATGGGAGCAAGATATATCCGAAGGTAAACAACAAGCTATGAAGCTAAGGAAATCTTGCGAAGAAATTTTCGGTTTTTTAAGTGAGATTTGTTTGAGTTCCGATGGTGAAAGTGGCATGGAGATACTGGGTTAGATAAATACAACTAAATATATGCTTGATATCAAGGAAAAGGAAGAAAGAGAATTAGCTGAAATATCACAAATAGCTCAAACAAACATAGTGCAAATAGACAAATGGATAATTAAACTGAGTATGCTGTTATGCTCTATCAATGCCAAAGGTCAACAGGTGGAAGGAAAGCTGCCGCTATTGATGAAAGACAACTATATTTTTGAGGCAAATAATCAAGCAGAGCCATCTAAGTTGATATCACAGTTGGTGGAGAAGTGCGTTATTTGCAAGGAGCATGCGAAGAGGTAGGTTTCGGGTACCAGATGAAAACAGAGATAAAGAAACGAAACGTTTCGACTCCTTTTGATTGTAACTGAAATCCTGTGGAACTATTGAGATTCCAACGCGTAAAAATTTGTATAAATATACATTTTGAAGAAAGAAAAAAGGGTCTGGACCTTTTTGATTAATTGTAATAGAGACAGTCTCTTTTTGAGACTTAATACAAAGCAATCCGGAGATTCCTAATTCCGTCACTACTGTGTTATGATTTTGTTCTCTCTGTTATTTCATATTCATTCTTATTTCACTTATATATATCTGATGAATGCTGCATTGCAATTTAGTAAAACTTCTACTGCAGTGATTAATATTTAGCTATCTATTGTTTACAGTTTATCCTCTGTATCGGCTACTAGCAGGTACAAGACCTGTAAATTTTTAGATTGTCATATTTTATGCTTCATCGGACCATTTCTTATCTTATTTTCTTCTTCTGTTTACAGATTGAGATTCTCTCTCGATAGGAGCCTTATTCTATAGATAACTTAATGTTTTTCCTATAATTCATACACCTTTTATTTCAGATATAACATAGTTACGGAAAAAGGCCTTTGGTTTGCAATTTTCTTTTAATATTGATTTCTAAAGTTCTCTTTTATAAAATCAAATTGATACAACATAAAAACTTTCAGAGTTCTTTAAATTTTTTGTTCCTCTATGACTGTCCCTGTTGTAAGACAACCCAATATTGAACCCAGCTTGACAGATCAAACAAATATCGCTTTAAATCTCTTTGTTACCATACTTAAAACGGCTAACACCCGGGTATAACTTGAACATTCATGGGATGCAATTGAAAGGGATATAAATATCCAGGAATAGTTGGAATCTAGGCAACGACAACCTAGAAATCAACCCTACCTTCCTTTTCCGAAGGTATACCCTTCCCCTTTTTACATCTTACTAACTTTCGGATGCCTAGACACTGTACTTTTTAAAGCCTTAAGTACAGACTCTGGAACAACAAGTGGAACAAAAGTAAGTTGGATTTCAAAACTACAAAAGGTTGTTTCACTTTCAA
>ML846331.1:7566-30624 GCA_009831015.1 Picea engelmannii
GGTACCAAATTGAAGAAGAGAATTTTTCTAGAATCTCAGTTGTGGGTACAGTGACATCGAGTTCGTCTATCTCTAAAAATCCTTCATTTTTTTGCAGATGATTTATTCTGAGTGCTTTCAGATTTGATTCAGCCAACAATTTATCCAAGCCCTGACCTTTAATAAGTTTAGTTGGTTTAACTTCCAGGTCGAACTCCTGAATTTTGGCTAACCATCTGCCTCTCCTTCCATCGTTGTCGGGTTGAACCAGTATATCCTTAATAGAACTGGTAGGTACATAAGCAATGATCTTTGAATGTAGTACATAGGTTCTAAAATATTTGAGGGCTTTCACCATTGTGTAAGCTTGATTTTCTAATATATCGTATTTTAGCTCAGCATCTCTGAGACTTTTACTAAATAACGCAATTGGTTGCTCAAAACCCTCATCATTCTTCTGTAACAATACGACTGCAATAGTATGCTCATAAGCAAATGAAAAAATCAAAAAATTGTTTTAAATAATCAGGACTTGCCAGTCCTGCTGCTTCACCTATGACCTTCTTAATGCACTCGAATGACCACTTAGCCTCGTTTGTCCACTTTACCTCATTATCCTTCTTAAGCATATATGTAATCAATTTTACGATTTCGGCGAAATTTGGAATGAATCTTCTCAAAAAAATTATTTTCCTTAAAAATTATTGAATTTCTTTCCTATTCCTGGGAATATTAATAGTATATATTGCTTCAATCCTTTTCTAGTCAATTTTAATTCCATACCTAGACACTATATGACCCAAGAGTTTACCTTCTTGCATTGCAAAATGAGATTTCTTGAGATTCAGAGACAAACCAAATTTGTGACATTTTTCGAACGTTTGCTTGAGGTGTACTAGATGTTCTACATCAGATTTAGAAAAAACAGATAGATCATTAAGATAAATAAAGACAAACTCATCTCTTTCACCAACGAAGGCGATGTCCATATCTCGTTGGAAAGTTACTCTTGCATTCATTAAACTGAAAGGCATTTTGTCATACATAAAGGTACCCCAAGGAGTAGTGAATGCAGTTTTCTCTTTATTGTCTTGATGGACTGCAATTTGATTGTATCTTGAAAAGACATCAATCATAGACACTATGTTAGCTCCTACTACTTTCTCTAAAACTTGATCCATTTTAGGCAATGGATAATTGTCTTTGAGTGATGATCTGTTTAGAATCCTGAAATCTACACATAGTCTGATTTCACCGTTTTACTGGAACTAAATTAGCTACCCACTCAAAGTATCTGAGTGGGACAATGATCTTGGCGTCCAAAATCTTCTTTACTTCTTTCTCTATCACAGGCAGCAAAATAGGGTTAATCTGTTTGAGTTTTTGTCTGAAAGGTTTGACACCTTGTCTCAGAGGAATTTTGTGTTCCATTATAGTGGTGTCATAAGTTCTTAATTCATCATAGTACCAAGCAAAAACATATTTATACTGTCTAAGAAACTCAACATACTTACTTTTTATTTCAGAAGGAAGGTACTTAGATAATTTTACCAACCTATGATTTTCTTTGGTGCCTATATCGCAATCTTCAATCTTTTATGGTTGAGGTTGTAAGGTGGACTTCAAAGGAATGTTGTCATGATTAAATAACCTCTCTAAGGGGATCGGGCCTTTGGGGATCTGATTATTTTTCAAAATAAGCATACAATGATTAGCAATCTTATATTGAAACTCTTGACAATCTTCCCCTTCCTGCATGATCCAAGCGGGATGATTTTGATTTTCTTGGTCGACATGTGTTTCGGCAAATTCATCCACCATTTCTAAAAATTTCCTGATTTTTTCATCATCCTCAAAAACCTACCAATGTTGTATGTTATTCCGTATGGAAGGTCTATGTCTCATCTCTATATGGTATTTAAGTTTGAAAACCGTTGGAGGCACAAAAGTTGAGGCCGCTTTAGCCAATGAATCTGCCTGTTGATTCTCGGTTCTAGGGATATAATGAACATTAACCGATGAGAAAAAATTATCGATTAGATCCCAGGCGCAGTTCCTATAAGATATCAACCTTGGGTGCTTAGCCTGGTATTGACGATTAATCTGTTTTATGATCATTTCAGTTTCACCGTAGACTTCTAAGTTCTTAATATTTAATTTTCTAGCATCTTCTAATCCTAAGACTAGGGCCTCATGTTCACAAACATTGTTAGTATAATCTATGTCCCACTGTAATTGGTAATAAAAAGGAATGATGAACTCATCGTCGGGTGCTACAAATAGTACTCAAGCTCTTGCTCCATCACAAGATCAAGCACAATCAAAATGCATTTTCCAAGCTCTGGAACTATATACATATTTACTTATGTTTTCTTCTTTTTCTTTTTCTATACATACATCTAAATCATCATCAATAGACAAAATACAATTCCCTAAATCCTGATCGGCAATGTAAATAGGATATTTATTTGGGTTCAGAGGATCACTTACCGTAAACGCCAACCTTGTTTCTTTGTACAAGTGTGTGAACTATCCTCTGAAGATCAGGATTGTGGCGTAAGTCATGTCGAGTTGGAGGGATCCTCCAAGTTTGGTGCCCCAAGACCTGGATAACAGCATGCCATACTTTGGGGGTATGTCAACTACAACCACATCCATTAGAATGCTTTTAACAGGAATCTGTGCAAGATTGACTACTAAATATTTTATCATGCCTACACATTTAACCTTTCTCAAATCGAAAGAATACAAGTCTCCATATGGTCGAGTGATTTTGAGACCAAGTCTATCCATAATGGCTTTAGGAATTACATTGTGAGAGGCTCCAGAATCCAACATGCAATTGTGAAGTAGGTGATCGTGCACAGTTAGTGTGATATAGAAAGGGGTGACGGTATCTCTGGCACCTTCGAAATGTGGACCAAAAATTATATTAGGCTTATCATCTTCTAAGTTTATAACATCAGCCTGACTTTCATTGTCTGAAAAAATAATTATTTTAGCAATTTTCTTTCTGTACACTGGGTTTTTTGCCAGTTCAACCAGAGGTATAGGAATTTTGATTTTATTAATTTCATTTTCTAGACTGAAATTTCTCATTGTTTTATCAACTTCTATGGTTTGGGCTTATATTCCCTTCTTTTCAGTCTTATTTATTTGTGATGTTTTTGTTTCAGCCACAGTAACCTCTACTTTACTTGTGTTAATAACTGGTGTTTCTCTAGGCTTTGTTTTGGTAGACTGTGTGTCAACAATATTGGTTTTAACAGTCTGTTTTTCATCATCTTTTGAAGTAGCCTCATTTATTTCCCCTCTCGACAGAATTTTCTTCGATGGGGCGGTTGTGATATTCCTGTTTCTAGGCCTTAGATTGTACTTTTGTTGGATTTTGGACATTATATTATCAATGATTCCTTGATAAGATGAAATATTTCTATTCTCGTCATTTTCAGACCTGTATTCCATATTTAAGTATTTTTCATAATCTTGTCTCGTCAAATAAGGTTCTTGATAATCATCGCCAATATTATTTATATCTTCTTCTAACTCCTCAAAATTTTGCATGTCTTCTCCCCCTATAATTTTCATTTTTGAAGGGGGCTTGAATCTTTTGATCTTCATTCTTAATTTGTCTTTGTTGTATTTGAGGGTTAGGATTCCTTCTAAAATCATTTCTAGGGAATTGATCATTCTTCAATTGATCTAATTCCATTCTTGAGATTTTATTCGAAAATTCTTTAATTATTATCGCGATGTCATCCATGTTATCTTCTGAAGACCTCCCAGATCCAGAGGGTCTTTCTTGTTCTCTGTACCGTCTAGTTTCTTTATTTTCTGTTTCAAATTTTGTTTTTAATTTTCCCGATGCCAACATGTTTGATTCGATTTATAGAGTGTCATCCTGCATTTTAGTGAGATCAACATATCTCCTTTCTCTCAACAGTAGAGCAAAATCTGGATCAAAATCCCCAGCGAAACTCAAGAACTGGTTCTAAATTTTTCTTTCTCAGAGCCCCAAACTCGGTTAGATAATAGAGATGATCTTTCCTTTCTCCCCATTGTCTAATAAAGACATTTTGTAACTCATCATATGATCCTATGGACCCTGTTGGGAGTCCTCAGAACCAGGTTCTTACCTGACCTTCGAAAGTTTGAATGAGAAGCCTCGAGTAAACGTCTTCGTGCTCGAGGCCAAGGATATCAGCAAATTGGTCAAAGAAATTGATGTGTTCGGTAGCAGTTAAATCTCCCTCTCTAGTAAACTTAGGCAGATTTTTCATATAATTTTCAGGTAGATCATGGAGAGGGATTGGGAGGACCAAAGGGGCATACCTAGCAGCTACTTTGGCAAAGATTCTAGGAGGTGGAGGTGGTACTTGACCGCCCCTTCCTCCCCTGGAAACACCACCTCCTCCGACCGAACCCATTGATAATTTAGAGGGTGAAACTTGGAGATTATAGAGAATACTTTTAAGGATATGTGGTGACCTTTCCATTACGTTTGGATAAAGAAAAAACGTTTTCAAAGAACTGACCATTAGGAGACAGGAAATTTGAAAAATAGGGAACTGGAAAAAGAGGACTGGTTTCTTCGAACTCAGAGGATGTGTACAAAGGAGAACCAACAGGAGTCGAGTTACTGTATACAATATATTCTTCTGAATTCTGAGAGGTTGTAGACTGGATTTATGGAACTTTTCAAATGCCAATCGAGGCGGGAAGTGAGATAGATATTTTACCTCTATTGGTAAAGGAGACAGTTGGAAAAGTTTCGGTTTTAAAATCGGGTAACACCAACTCAGGTTCTAGAGTTTCATTTCTATTGATGGATGTTTCTCTAAAAAGGAGTTGGGTATTCGAATTTTCAAGTAGATCCTTAGTATTTGACTATGTGGATTTGGATTGATAAATCTTACTCGTTGATGAAGCATTTTGTTTAAGGTATCTTCTTGTTTTCAAAAGTTTTTCAAGATCGTATACAATGGAGGTTTGTTTATCGTTTGGATTTTTTCTAGTATTCTTTCGATTAGAAGCCAGTTTATTAATCGTGGAGTCACCAAGTGAAAGATTAAAATAGCCTTATAAAGTGTTCGATCTTTGTTCACTATCAAAGAAAAAAATTGTCAATGTCGTTCTTCCCGGGTAAAATTAACTTTGTTTCTTCATTCCCCGACAACGGCGCCAAAAAGATGTTGTTCTTGAGTTTATACTTAAGACTTCAAAGTATAATGTCAAGGCATCCGAAAAATAAAGAAAGTTTAAAATATGAAAAGAAAGGTTGTTAGCGGTTTCTAAGATGGTATTAAACAAGGTTAAAGCAATGCTAGTCTGATCTGTGAGGTCGGGTTCTATATTAGGTTGTCTTGCAACAGGTACAGTCATGGAGGAAAGAAAGTTAAAAGATCTGTTGTTTTTATGTTTGTTTTCTCTTGTCTTCAATTATATGAGAAAAATTCCTAAAATTGAATTAATAGTATAACAATTCAGAGGTCGTTTTCCATGTCTGAGTCAAATTTGAAAATAATGAATGTGATGAAATAAAAACATAAAGTTGTTAACAAAGTGAGGCATCAATCACAGAAGAATCTCACTCTGATACAGAAGAAGAAAAATGGATGTGAAACCTTTAATGAAGCATAAAGTGTGGCAATCTAACTAATTCACAGGTCTTGTATTTGCTAATAGAAAATACAGAGGAAAATCTTTAAACAATCAGATAACCAAATAAACATATAACCACAGTAGATGTTGTACTAAGTTGTGATTAAGCATTCATCAAAGACATATAAATAAATATGTTGAAATACGAAAGAATAAAAGAACACATAACTCAAGATTGACGAAATATGGAGTCTTTGGTTTGCATTTGTCTTAGTTCTCGAAAAGGAGAGATCTCTCTGTTACAATTGGCCAGGAAAAATCCTTCTCTCTATCTTTTGAAATTATATTTATACAAAAGGTTACCAACCCTAGCCGGTTGGAATTTTCCTTACTCCTAGATATTAACGGTTACGAAATAAAAACTTGAATCGTTCCACTTCTTTCCTTTCTATCTCTTTCTCATATTGGTAGAATGAGCATGCATGTATTACTTCATTATTTATTTGAAGTACTTCCTTCACCTGGCTTGAGACACTCGACGCACTTGCTTAGAAATTGTACTAAAATTCCAGAAGGCTCTGTCACATCCTTTGCCTCAAAAAGATACAGCTTTCTCTGTAATTTCGGTAACCTGTCTTCAATCCTTTTACCTTCAAAACTTGTTGATTGCAACTGTAGATTTGGCTTTACCAACCATCTATCCATTTGAGCGACGTCAACCTGCTTCAACTATAAAATTTCAATATGAGCTTCATTTAAGCTTTCGTTGATGTCCAATTGATGATTTATAACATTTATTTTCCCTAATACTCTAGCATAATTGTCCTTTCCAATGCCTAGTGATTTTTTATCTAGCAAATCAAAAGCCTCTTCACACTCTTCCTTTATTTCTTTGGCCATTTTCTTACTCTCGGCTATATTGGCCTCCCATGCCTTTAGTATGATATCACCCCTGATTTGTTTTGTGATAGTTAATCTGGGAGTTGTTGGTACCTCTTCCCTAGACGAAGATACGACTACCTTTTGAAAGGTGGTTCGGGCTACAGTATCCTCTTTTTCTCTGAAACCAATATTATCTAATGATTGACTCAGCTCCTGAAAATAATCTTGGATGGTCCCTACCTTAGAGAACAGGATTTTTTGTATTGCTTCCAGCTTCTAATGCACTTCCAATGGTTGGGCTTGAAACACTGCTATATTTACAACCTGGCTTTCAGTAGAACTCAATTTAGCTTGCAGCTGCCTTAATAATTATTCTTGTTGGATGACCTACCCTTGGCTTGCTTGAGTAGTCTTGTGTACTTCTTAAAGATCATATTTAAGTTGTTGAATCTCTTGCCTGTCTTTGGCTCTAGCCTGTTCAAGTCATTTGTTGACCTTGCTTTTGACATTATTCTTTACATTCCTTATTTGATCTCGTAGTTGATTTATCAACTGATTCCTCTAACTTAGCCTTTCTTTTAGATTATCAACAGAAGATAAGTTTTTCGTTGCAAAATCTCCTAAAGAACCTGCCACCTCTGTAGAAAAATATTCTTCTTCCAAATTTTTCCCATCTAATAATACTCTGTTCTTTTTTACCATTGCACCCTCTATCATATGCATTTCTTTCTTCACCACGGCCTTTATTTTCTTACTGAAGAAGAACTCGGTGGGAGGTATCTCCTCGATAGATATAGGTGTGAAATAGCTTATGAACATTGACTTTGTATTAGGGTTTCCTCTGATGAACTGTAATGGTGTGATAACCTCAATGGGGTTGTCGATTTATGTGGAAAACTTTTTCCCAGCTTCTTCAGTGGTTGATTTCTCAAGCAAAGACGACAGTTTATCTTATCTGTTCTTTATTATTGTCTCTTTTTTATCTTTTCCCTGGTTGTCTAGTATTTTTGTCTTTGGGATACTTCCCTTCTGAGTCGAGACCTCAACTTTCTCCTAATTTTCTAGGGTTTCTTGTTTGGTAGAGCTTCTGACTTCTGGATTTTGGGTCTCTGCTTCTTGTGTATCTGGAGATTTTAGGCTTTTCTCTTGTAATACTTTGGGTAGGCCGCTTCTCCAGTGTTTTTGGAAATTGTAAAACTAAGCCATTTCACCAAGTAGTAGAGCTCACACTCGGCTCAGAACTTCTTGGTAAGATCTTACCCCTCAGAAAATTTCATCATGAGGGGACTCTTCATGTTCATATTTTTTAAGATTGCACCCAGCCATATGGTTTCCCACGACCCTTTGTGGATCGTGTTTCTTGAACTCAATGCTAACCAGCTTTATCTCTTCTAAAGTTGTAGCCTCCACCCTGGAGTGACCGAAATCAAATAAGGAAAATGAACCAATAGACAAAGGAAAAGATGGCCATACCTTTTTCTGCACGGATTTTAGCTCTTTGCTAATATCTCCAAGTACAGTTTGTCGTGCAACTTCATGGCACACCAGACTGTCTTGTAAAAATTGCGGTAATGCATATGGAGGGACCAAGCAGCTGAAAACTCTGATATAAGAGAAATGTTCCTCTATGTACTAGTCTTCCACTTTACCCAAGCTAACAATAACCTTATCTGAAATTATTGGCGGTGGGTGACGAAATATAAAAATATGCATCGGCACCACTACCCAGTTAAAGATTTCATAAACGAAATCTTTTGCCTTGTCTTCCCAGAGCTTCGAATGGTAATCATGAATTTTTTTTGCACTGTCTGGAGTCCAACTCTAAATCATCAGCAGGGAAGGTGTCATGAAACAGATAGCGTCCATAACATAAGCTGACATAAAGAATTGGGTTGGTTTCCCTTTGGTTTTCTTCGTTTGGTATTCTGAGATTTCGCTAGCCAAATTATCTGACAATATCTTTGCCCAGTCAAAACAAAATCCTTCCACCACCGAATGAATAATGGGAAACCATGGTAGGAAGAAATGGGTAGTGTTTTCTTTTCCATAAATTCTTCACATCATCATGGTTATATACATGAACTGTGGTTCAAGCGATGATATGGAATATACGTCGTGATACTCAGCTCTGAAATTTTTGGGGCATGAACACCAGTCTTTGATCAGGTCGGAGAGACTCTTTCCAAACTAATCACACTCCTTATTATTAAAATTCACAAGAAAACTGGTGTTATAAACGAAGTTTGATGTTGTAGACAATTTATACATGACATTTATGTGTTCTGGTCGAAAAGACCCAACAGCTACTTTTTGAGAGTTGAATATCATTCGAGTCGGGATATCTACATGATCCAGCGCCCATTTAATCATGTCGGTGTAAGGTAAAATCCTTGGCCTGGTTGCTATCTTATGCAGTTATGCTTGAGCGATAATCTTATATTTGGTAGATAAGTTATCCTTTTCATTATCGCTTGAGTCATCGGGACAGTTTACCACTTTTTATTGTATGGTATTGAACACATACATCTAGGTTTTAGTTGTGCTTATACTTATGGGTGAAGTATCAGAAATAACCTTTGTGTTCTGGCCAGAACTTTCACCAACTACTTTAGGTGATTTCTGTGGAGCCATGATATCAAATTCGGAGTTTTGTTACCTGTTACAAATAATGAGAATGTAGAAAACCAGTTATTTCGCTAAGCCAACTCTAAGAAAACAAGAAATTGATTCAGAACTAAAAATCATTTTTTCCTTAAAGACATAAACCATGTGTATATCTTCACTGACAACGCGTTTAATTCCTTTAATAAAAAGATTTGGGCGTTAAAATATGATCGTATTTGGAATCATTTCCCTTAATGTCATTTATGGTCGATATCTCTGGAAAAGCACAAAATTTGAATGTATCCGACTTAATTTTGAGCAATCTTCATTTATTACCTTAATTAATCATATCTAACACTTAATCAAGTTTCGGGGTTTCGGGTATCGGGAATCTTTAAAGCAGTTTAAACTAAGACTTACGAAACGTGAAGTCACAATGTGCTTTAATTAACTATAATCATACTTAACAGTCTTGATTAATCGCGATTAGTTTTTTTTTAAATGTCAGGGTTTCTGGTATCGGGACTTCAAAGCCTTTATATGTGAGAGCATCCTGAATCGCGAAGTCACGACGAGATTTACTCTTTGTTAATATTACTTAAATGTTAATGAACCCGAATTAACATTTAAAACTTTCGTGAGTTCAGGTATCGGGACTTCGAGGATGCTCAATATCAAACCTTCGCATTTCGCAAAACCCCGACTCCCAAAATTTCAAAAGCAAACCTTTATATAGATTGATTCATTAATTAAAAATGTGGCTCCATAATATTCTAAGACTTGTAAACCTTTGGATTGATCGGAAGACTTCATTTCGACGGTGATTATATAAGTGAATTTTCATGATTTTTATTTGAACAAAAATAAAAATTATTTTTAGTCTAAGTTTTTAGAAAAATATATATGTTTCAACACCTTCATCCATCGAACTTCGATCAGGTTGTCTTCTTCGAGCTTCCATTTATGCTATTGTTCTCCCCTATTTCTCCTTGCATATACCTCAATTTCCCTCTTCGTTGCAACCCTCATTGTTTTAGTGGACTTCCTTTCGAAGTCATAGTTGTTCGTTTCCACTTCCCTTTTTTCCAAAAAGACAAAATGTAATAAAAAAACAATTTTCATGTTTATTACAATCTTACAAAATAATTTAGACAAGGATCCAATTCAGATCACCTACATATTTCATGTTCAATATTTTTTGGATAATCTTAATACATGTGATATTAATATGTTATCATATATAGCAACCTTTAAAGATCTGTTACACATTTGTAGCAAATCGTTACAAATGACAATCACAAATTATCTTAAACTTCACAAATGAGACCAACCATCCCTATATATTTATCATTGGCCATGTTTATAATGAATTGAATATCTCGTGTACCTGTATTTATCATGAGTAAGGAAACCATTTGATTTATCATCTTTAGCCTCATACTTTATCTCTTTGGAAACCTATCGAGATATAAGTCTTTTGAAGGCAATTATAAAATATTGTTCTTATCTCATTTTCACCCTCTATCAAGATTTCCTTCTTTTTTTTAAAGAGAGAATTGTTTCTCAAGAGAACTTCCCTTTTAGGGATTAGAATAAAATTTTGAACTATCCTCACTATTCTTGACATGGTTTATCATTTTTTTTTTTAATTTTAAAAAATGACTCTTATATTAGTGTAGATTTATAACGTGCAATGATTTGTGTGTTACTACTTTTCAAGCAAGTAGGGAAAGCATCTCCAATTGAGAACCCATATCAAAGGGTGAAATGAACTTCCTAAGTATCAAAATATTAACATGAATTTGAGTTTTAAGTGGCCAACGTTCAATGAAGAGCCATTTTACAAAATTACATTTCAATATCATGAAATGTGACATTGCATCTATGTCTTCATATATATGAAGGATAAGAGTGGTCATGTGGTAGGTTCTTCTTCAAGGAATAGTTAGTAATATTTTTTATCCGTGACTAGTCTCACTAGTGGTGTGTGTAATGTGGTGGGAATTGGATATCAACACATCCTTAGGATTATAAGCTTTCTTTCCATATATGCATTCATGTTGGATAGTGGTTTTATGATATATTTTGTAGGCGTTTTTTGGTATATTCTTGACTGAAATTGTAGATCTTGTTGTTTTGTACTCAAAGATTCTAATATAGTGCCCCAAAATTCTCACTATTTATTGAATGAGGGAATTAAACAATCTCTCCAACTCACTAATGTGTATATTGAGTTTATTTTTGATGCAGTAGGATTCCACCCCCTACCCATCGGAGTACATATGCAACAGAACATTCCTTGCGTTTTGAATAATTGGGACCATAGCTTCCCTAATACTTCTTCCTCATTGCTACATTTCCCTTATTTTTCAACCCAATCATGCCACAACCCCTAGGGTTGTATGTCGACTATCACAGATCCATGTTTGTTTCCTTGTAGAACCAATAAATAGATGTTGCAAAACACCATTCTGTATTAACTAAAAAAACAACACATTCATGTGTTACAACTCATTTCTTTCTACAACACATCTCTATTGTAACACTTCTTTGTTGAAACATGCCTCTATTGCAACATGCCTCCTATTGCAACACATATTTTTTTATGGCAAGCCTTTGTTGTAACACCACTCTGGTGCAACATGAAACTCACACTGGCATAATGCATTCTACCATAGCATATACTCACAATCCTCTATGTTACCTTAGTCACAACATCATCGTTCGATTGTGACACATAATCCTGGATAAATGTTTCACTTATCAACCAAGGAACACATCTTTGTATGCAGACATCTCAAATCTATGGGACACAGGCATTCTTTTGTGATCATACATCTTTGTGCTCAGATTTATTCAGTAAGCCACTCTCATTCTGCTGATATCTCACCGCCACATGGTACTTCCTAATACTACGATCAAGAGATTAGTTTACAAACCCACATATCCTCGTGCATATGTAGAGAATCATAATTCCAATTGTACAGTCTCTCCCAAACTCGTGCCCACCTGCAAATGATCACAAATTCCATCACGACCTTCCACACACTCGTGCCACCTACACAACAATATCACAATAGGGATATTCTCCATGGGATTTAATTAGTCAATCAATGGAATTGAAAGTGCATACATTCATTTTAAAAACACAACAACATAACCTCATAGAACATTTCATCCATACACACAAAAGGGTAAATCTGTAAAACATTATATTTTATTCATTTAATACATAATACAATACAATGGCTTCATTGCCGGATATGGGCTTACAATATTCATTGGGTTTCCAGACCGAAGGTCGTGGAAACCCCAACCACTTCCCTCTCTCATTTTCTCATGCGACCTATTTTCTTTCTGGCTCTGCCATCTCTCCTGCAAGCTCTACCATGTTGTGTTTTATTCCTTCAGAAACTATTCTCTTAATTTTTCCCATTGAACTCATCATGCCCTTTCACCTTCCAGATTCCACATACGATTGTGTGCTCCCTTCAACACACACGCTCCTTCTTTTCTAACAGTTCCTCTTCTCCTCTCACAAACTTGTCCTCTATAGCAACATGTCAATCAAATAAATATATATACACGCCCATCATGTAGCATTGCCCCATCTACTACATTTCCACACTATGCATCATTCATTTGACCTATAACACTATTGTTACTTCTCGTAGTCTGTCACATTTTGTCACTATTTATTTCCTATAGAACTTAATCATTTTTGTAACAACTCTATCATGTCCTACACCCACTGTCACCATGTTATCCCTGGGATGATTGTGATTGATGCTCCTACATCAAACTCTATAGGTTTTTAAGAAAGCATGCCCTCATGTTTATGAGGTATACCATTCACATATACAACTGATCAATGTAAATTTAATTATTGTTGTATTCCCAACTATATAGTCCTCATTTTTATACACTTCAATCTACAATACATATTCCTCTACTACACATTCTCTCTTCTAACTCATTGTTGTCTCTTGTTGTGATTTCATATGAAACAACACAAAAATACTCTTGTCATGGAGATTTGGAAATTTCATCTCATTCATGTTGCAACTCAACTTTCTGCAGCATATCACCTTCTGGTATTGATACCTTCTATGTCTCTCTTTTTTTATTATCATAAGAACCGGTCATGTGCTCCTTAGTTATGCATCACCACAAAAATTGATCTGAGTCATGTCCCATACAAAACATCCCACTTCCCTTTTTCATGTAGTGTACAAAGTGCCTTCGGTGTAGCCAGCCACTCGTGCTCGAAGCCAAACAACATGGAGTCACATGCTCCCGTGATACACCTCCCTTGACCCAATCCACAACCACATTGATCCAAAAAGTATCCATAGAAGGCTAAGAATAACTCAAAACTCACAAAGGCAACTCAAAACACTCAGAATGGCTTCAATAGACAGAGAAAGGGAAAAAATTCAAAGTTCCCAAAACTCAATGAAAATGGCATGATCGCGAAGATCACGTCGCGATATTTCTAGTAGTGCAAATGGCTCATCAAACAGAGTTATGGTTTGAAATATATTTTCGGTCAAAGATGTGGTCAACCAGGACCACTCAGTATGGGACACCTCATCGTCCGTACTAGTAACATCAGCATCTAACATGGTATAGTGACGTCATCATATGGATGTCGACTTCATCATGCCATGTGGCATCACTACAGACTGCCACATGTCACCCACCAGTGGACTTTTCAGGGGTCCATATGGACCAATAGAAAAGTGCCACATGGCACCCCCAGGAGATGCCACGTGGCACCACCTAGGGAGAACCATGTGTGAGTAAAACAATGACAGGGTGGGCCACATCAGCATATGAACATGCATATCAGCAGGCACCACATGTCCCAATCATGGGGCGACATGTGGCATCCCAAGAATTCCCATTGTTAGCCAGTGAATGACTTTTGTTTTAAAAAAAGAAATGGTGGGTCCACCAAATCTGGAAGACCACACCAAATCTATACAGTCGTTAGCAGAGCTTCTAGCAGGCCACTAAACATAGCATAGATTCAAACAATGGATATATATATGTTAACCTCTACCAAAAATGGAGTCTGACGGGTTTGACCCCGGAACCTCTGGCTAGTACAAAGCCTTTAAAACTTTGCCCTAACCAACGCGCCCGGGGACATGGCTTGGTACATCTATCACCTTTATTATTTAAAAATTATTATTCGCCCAGAGCCGAGGGGAAGGTGCGCGTGACTGTACTATACAATCCAGCATGGATTTTGAGACAAATGTTATCATAATTTCAGGTACAAAGGGCACAAAAATCGAGACAAGATTTATCTTGGGCCTGGGAGTGCCAGAGTCGGATCGGAGCATGGAGACAGATATTTTTGGGTAATTTGATGCCACGAATCCAATGGTGATGTTTTTTTTCTAAGTTGAGCATTATTTCTGCAGCTTGATTTCAGAATGAGATATATTCATGTATTTTCCAAATTCTCTTGCTGAGTTAATAAAAGAGCCTACCCATTTGAGAGAAGGACCCAGAGACATAGTCCACCAGGGACGAACTCCGTTATCAAGTTTTTGTCTTCAGACCTGATGCTTATGTCTCTTAATTTCTAAATTTCCCTTCTTTAATGGTGCACTTTAATTTATTCTCATTTAATACAATTCTTTATAAGTCACAATGAAAAGATCTTGGATCATGTTGGTATCAAAGAAATCATCTTTGACTTGAATTGTTGAGTGTGAATGATTACTAGGTCCAAACATAAGCAGGGTGAAGGAACTCTAAAGACTTTCAATCCTAAAGTTGGTTGTGTATCCAGAAGGAAGAAAATGGCAGAAGAGGACAAGCGCGATGAACAGGAGAAAAAATTCCACATGGTCTTTTATCGCATGTCAGAAATGGTCGAGCGAATGTATGGAGATTATGAGAAGAGGATGAAGAAGAAAGGGAAGAAAAAGGAAGCACATGCAGATGATGATGCTTCGGTAAACCAAGGGGTTGGAGCAGATCCTCCTGAGCCTCCATCTTCACCTTCGATTTCTTCTTCCTCTGAGCATTCTCATCATTCTAGCCATAAGGCCTCTTTTAAGAAACCATTATTAAAGCTTGATGTAAAATTTACTTTACCTATGTTTAATGGAGATGATAATCCTGAAAATTTAGATAATTGGATCCGACAGGTTGAAGTGTATTGTCGTGTCTAGCATATTGATGAAGAGCAAGTTAAAGTCCAATTGGATTCTCTTCAATTGGAAGGCACTGCTCTCGTATGGTGGGAGAGCAAGCTTTGGGACAGAAGTAAGTGTGGTAAGCTTCTTTCCTCATGGTTGGAATTTAAATCAGCGACTAGGAAGCAATTTTATCCATTAGGGTATTTACATAAAGCAATGATGGAATGGCAATCCTTAAGGCAAAGTAAAGGACAAAATGTACAAAATTTCATAGAATAATTTAGGAAGAAATCTCTTGTATTGAACATTCCTTTAGATTGTTATGAGACTTTAATGAAGTATATCGGCGCACTTCATAGTTATATTTGACATACTTTGCTCTTGTTTAACCCCACTAGTCTTGACGAAGTTTGTGTACAAGCCACTCACCTAGAGAACAGGGGGAAACATGTTCAAGAAGATCCCACAAAGAAACCTTCAAATTTCCCACATAATACTTTTAAAAGTTTAAAAGGAAGGACAAGGAGACCGCTACAATAACTAGAGGAGGAAAACCATCTTGCACTCATTGCAATAAGAGTGGTCACGATAAAGAACATTGTTGGAAACTGCATCCGGAAAAGAAACCGAAATAGTTCGGTGGAAAGGGGAAGACAAATATTGTTGCTACGGTACAACAATATCTTGGTTCTGATTCAGGATATGAAGGAAAGATCACATCGGTTGGAGTACAAGGTAAAGACTCTCTCCATGCTAGTTCTAGTTCTAATTATGAATCTCATGTTGATGAACGAAAGAGGAATGAATTATTTCACATAAGAGTTGTATCTAATCATACTAAGATAGATACATTATTTGATATGGGTTCCCAAGTAAACTTAATATCTGAAGCACTTGTCAAGAAAATGGGTCTTGAAACGAAACCACATATGAAACCTTATCCTCTTGGTTGGGTATGCGACAAAGCAAAAATTAATGTCACCAAACAATGTAGGATAAGATTTGTTATTGCTTCAAAATTGATTGATGAAGTTGATTTGGATGTTGTACCACTTGATATAGGTGGCATAGTGTTGGGAAGTCCTTATCTTTATGATAGAAAAGAAGTCTTCTTTCGACATGAGAACAAATACCACCTTACTAAGGGAGGAGTGTAATTTATTGTTAGATCTCACAGCATGAGGGTAAATACAACACTTGTTAGTAATGAAAAGACTTATAAACACTAATAGGAGATATGTACGCATGGTCGTCAGAGAGAAATATTTTGGGACATCCGACGATTTCCAAGGGTGTAATCCATCTCATAAAAAGGAATTAATTGATATTTTTTCTAAGTATGATGATATTTTTTAGGAACCAGATGGATTACCTCCTAAGAGGGAAATCCAACATGAGATACATCTTCAGCAAGATTCTCCTTTGCCTAATGTGGGAATGTACAGGATGTCAATTGTGGAGATGATAGAGATCAAGAAGTAGGTACATGGATTATTGGATCAAGGGGTCATTAGGCCCAGTTCATCTTCTTGTGGTTCTTTGATCGTGATGGTGCCAAAGAAGGATGGCACATGGCAAATGTGAGTCGATTACCGTGCCTTAAATAAAATCACGGTGAAAAATCGATACCCTCTGACGCGCATAGATGATTTACTTGATCAATTGAAGAATTTTGTTTATTTCACGAAGTTGGATTTGTGCAGTGGATATCATCAAATCAAAGTCACAGAACAGGATGCATGGAAAATTGCCTTTAAAACCAAACAGGGATTGTTTGAGTGGTTGGTTATGTCGTTTGGGATTTGTAATGCTCGTGCAACTTTCATGCATGTGATGAATGATGTATTCAGGGCTTTCATAGATGACTTTGTGATTGTATATTTAGACGACATTATTGTTTTTAGCGGGACATGGGATGAGCATGTGAGGCATGTAAAGAAAGTATTGGATACTTTGCAAAGGGAAAAGTTGTATGTAAAATTGTCTAAATGTGAATTTGGCAAGACTACACTTGTATACTTAGGTCATATTGTAGGAGGACAACAATTGAAAATTGACCCTTCCAAAATTGATGTAATTGTAAATTGGCATGAGCTGAAAAGTGTAACCAAAGTTCGAAGCTTCTTAGGTGTAGTCCAGGATTGGAGGAGATTCATTCCCAACTTCTCCTTCATAGCAGCTCCTCTACATGCCTTAACCAGTGTGAAGAACACTTTTCAGTGGAAAGGAAAGCAACAAAAAACTTGCGACACTTTGAAAGGGAAGATCAGTATCGCACCAATATTAGCACTGCCAAATATTCAATAGCATTTTGAGATCGATACAGATGCCAGCATATACACCATGGGTGAAGTACTAATGCAATATTGTAAGCCTATTTGTTACCACTCTGAAATTTTTAACCAAGTTGTTGTTAACTATCCTACATATGATAAAGAGTTGTATGCATTAGTCTAGAGTGTGAAGAAATGGAAGCACTACTTTTTAGGGAAGGAAACCATTGTACATACAGATCACCAACCCTTACAGTATCTTCAAGCATAGACCAAATTGCAAAAGTATCGGAACTACAGGTGGATGGGTTTTCTACAACAGTTTCACTTGGTAATCAAGTACAAAAAGGGTACAAGTAACAATGTAGAGAACTATTGTCTGCAGGGAAAGTTATTTTACCATCTTGGAAAGCTATGTATTCCTACAAGTGAACAAGTCCATGTAATACAAGAAGCTCATACTTCTCTTGTGTTTGGGAATTTTGGGGTAGGAAAAACTATAGCTCATTTACAAAGGTTTTGTTACTGGCCTCAAATGAAAGAAATTGTAAATAAATGTGTAAAGGGGCGTGTGATGTGCTCTACTTGTAAGCCCACTAATAGAAAATTGGGTCTATACTCACCACTTCTTGTTCCATCCCATCCATGGGAAAGTATATCCATGGATTTTGGGGGTTTACCCATGAAAAAAGGGGGTCATGATTATTTGTATGTTGTAGTGGATAGGTTCAGCTAGATGTGTATCTTGATGCCTTGTAAAAAGCAAATCAATGCTGAGTAGACTACTAATCTCTTCTTTCAGTATGTTTGGGTTCACTTTTGATTACCCACATCTATCATCTCAGATCGAGATACTTGATTCCTTGGGAAATTTTGGACTATATTGTGGAGAATGATGAACACCAAATTGAAGAGGAGCATTGCTTTCCATCCACAGACTGACGGACAGACAGAGGTGGTAAACCGAACAGTGGTACTTTTGCTTTGAGGCTACTGCAGCAAGTGTCCCAAGGTATGGGATGAACAGATACCCTATGTACAGCATGCTTACAACTTATTTTTACATTCATCCACCCAGAGTTCACCTTTTGAGACTTGTTTTGGGTACCTACCAAAGGTTCCTTTGGACTTGATGTACAGGAGAGATGTTGATGTAAATGAAGATCGAACAGAGGACAGAGCTCACAAGTTCATTCAGAGGATTCAGAAGATACATCGGGCAGTCAGGGAACATTTGGAGAAGAGTCAAGCATAGTATAAAGCTCAGCACGACACGCACAAGGTTGATCATCAGTTCCAGGTTGGAGACCGGGTACGGCTTCACATCAGCAAGGAGAGGTTGAAGGGTGAAGGCAAGAAAATCAATCCCATTTGTTATGGACCCTTCACTATCTTAGAGAAAAGTGGTACCTATGATTTTCATCTGTATCTTCCACCTTATATGCATATTTACTCACTTGTGAATGTTGAAAACTTGAAACTTTTTAGCCTCCCATAATCATGGATCAAGATGAGGAAGTTTCAATTCCATGAGTTGATGAGTTTTCACCTGAGTACTTGGATGAGCTACAGGAAGATATCATCTTGGACAAGAGGACGAGGAATTCATGTAGGGGTGATGTTGATTATCTTCGAGTAGGCTTAAAGGGCACCCATCCAAGCAAAGAAAAGTGGATTGAGAAGGACAAAGTGAGGGAACTCATCCCTCACTTACCAGTTGATTGATGAAAGATTTTGGTGGTCCAAAAATCTCTCAGTGTGAAGGCGTGATCCAAAAAGTATCCAGATAAGGCTAAGAATAACTCAGAAGTTCCCAAAACTTAGTGAAAACAGCATGATCATGAAGAGCGTGTTGCAAGATTTCTAACGACGCAAACGGCTTGTCAAACTGAGTTACAGCTTGAAAGATATTTGTGGTCAAAGATGTGGTCAACTAGGACCAGTCAGCAAGGGAAACCTCATTGTCCGTACTACTGACATCAGCAGCTGACATGGTAGGGTGATTTCATCGTAGGGATGTTGATGTCATCATGCCATGTGGAAACACCATAGGCTGAAATATGTCACCCACCAGTGGACTTTTCAGGGGTCTATATGGACCAATAGAAAAGTGCCACATGGCACCCCCATGCGATGACACGTGGCACCCCCAGGAGATTCCATGTGGCACCACCCATGGAGCACCATGTGTCAGTATGGTAGTGACAGGGCAAGCCACGTCAGCATACGATCAGGCGTATCAGCAAGCGCCATGTGGCTCAATCATGGGGCGACACGTGGCATCCCAAGAATGCCCAATGTTAGCCCATGAATGATTTTTGTTTTAAAAAAGAAATGGTGAGTCTGCCAAATTTGGCGGACCCCACCAAATCTATACAGTCGTTTCGGATTTTCTAGCAGATCGCTAAACATAGCAGAGGTTCAAACAACAGATATAAATATATGTTAACCACTGCCAAAAAAGGAGTTCAGGGGGTTTGACCCCGTAACCTCTGGGTAGTACAAAGCCTTTAAAACTATGCCCTAACCAACACGCCTGGGGATGTGGCTTGGTACATCCGCCACCTTTATTATTTAAAAATTTGTATTTTCCCATAGCTTGGAGGAAGGTGCGCGTGATTGTACTATACAATCTGGCATGGATTTCGAGACGAATGTTGTCATAATTGTAGGTACAGAGGGCATGGAAACCAAGATAATATGTCTCTTGGGCCTAGGAGTGCCAGAGTCGGATCAGAGCATGGAGATAGTCATTTTTGGGTAATTCGACACCACAAATCCAATGGTGATGATTTTTTTCTGAGCTAAGCATTATTTCTACAACTTGATTTCATAATGATATATATTCATGTATTTACCAAATTCTCTTGTTGAGTTAATAAAAGAGCCTACCCATTTGAGAGCAGGACCCGGAGACGTAGTCCACCAGGGACGAACTCCGTTATCAAGTTTTTGTGTTCAGATCTGATGCTTATGTCTCTTTATTTATAAATTTCCCTTCTTTAATGGTGCACTTTAACATATGCTCATTTAATACAATTCTTTATAAGTGATGATGAAAAGATCCTAGATCACACATGCAGACTACCTTAGTCGGTGATTTTTTCAGCATATACACATTCATGACAAATTACCAGAGAAGTATCTTCAAGATCCTTCCTCTTCACGCATCACCTCTACACTCGGTCCTCAACAACCTTCAATCCTTCTATCATTCCTTTGTATCATGTATTCTTCATCAAGAGACTTGAAATATTCTCCTTTCTCTCTCAACAACATCTTCATCAACTTCCCCCTCTTATGGACTATATGTTCATCCATATTCACTCAACAACTTTTTTCATCCTTCTTCCTAGTTCACTCATCTGTGTGACGTCATCTTCTACTTGCAAATTGTCTTAGACATCTTCATTATCCGCAATCCATGTGATCATGCATTTGTTGTAATCTCTGCCAATTCATTTTCTTTCATATCATCATTCTATTGCATCTTCTTCTCATCCAAGTACATTTGCTTCCATATGCAACCACACATTTTTTCTTATTTCCTGAAAACAAGCAAATAACATATTAATAAAAAACAAGAATTCCATCTTCGCTCCCTCCTTTTCTTCATTACATCTGACACAACCACATGTGCCTCTAATTTCCACTGCTATACTTTTATGTGTCTATTTTCATCCCCATTTATCTTAGATTCATGTCCACTCAAAACCTATAGCCACCATCTGGAAACAAAGTTCTCATTGTTGCCATCATGCTTCTCAAAAAATATGATCCCAGTATCCAATTCAAGAAACCTTTCGACTGCATTCCTATCACAGCCACACTCACTCATTTCAAGTGACTATATTTTCATCTCAAGATAAGAATCATGGATAACGCCACCACAACTACCATCTCATGAATCCTCTCATGACCCACCCTACCACTTTAATTTCAAGATAATAGTCATGGATAATTTCCACCACAACTTCCACCTATCTCTAGAAACCATTTATCTCAGATACTATCTTCCTTCCCAGCAGCAACCTTCTAGAATTTTCTTCATGCAATTTTATGTTCTTGGTTATCTTCTCACAACTCAATCTCTTCCCATTCAACAACTTCACTCTGACATCTTCTATTTCTCCATTTATATCCATTCTAACTCTTGGTTTTTGCACTTCCTTAACCTACTCATATTTATGAAGAAATCATCGGGCGTTATTTCATAGCCCTCTTCTAGACTACCCTTCATGGGCCCTTTCTCTGGCACTGCCTCCCATCATTCTTCTTTCAGCAACACAAGTTGAAACAAAATTATTCTAGGTATTTTTTCTACCATGGTTACATAGGAACACTATCATGAAACCCATCCTTATAAGTGTAACTAACTCTCACACCCTTGAAATTATTTCATTCCATAGTTGAAACTAACTTGATAACCTTATAGTTTCTTCCATCCCAAAGATGAACCATGCACTGATACCACTTGATGCAGCGAGATTCCAGACCCTTCCAATAAAAGTACATATGCAGAGGAACATTTCTTGAGTTGTGCATAGTTGGGACCACAATTGCCCTAATATTTCTTCATCACTACTACATTTCACTTATTTTTCAATATGATCATGCGAAAACCCCTAGGGTTGTGCATCGACTATCACATATCCATGTTTTCTTCCATGTGGCACCACTAAATAGATGTTGCAGAACACCAATTTGTATTAACAAAAAATCGGCACATTCACTTGCTGCAACTCATTTCCTATTGCAACACATCTCTACTACAACATGTCTCTGTTGCAACACGTCTCTTGTTAAGAACCTAATACTGAATACAAAATCACCACAACAGATATACAAGAACAATATGCAAAATCTCCTTTATTACTATCAAACCCTTGAGGTAGGGAAACACCTTACAATGGATCCTATTATGGAAGGGATCCTCTCATGTTCACTTGCCTCTTCGAGGGGGCATCCTCCTATTGAGCTACCACTCCAAATACAATACTTCTCTTCATGTCTCGTTACATTGCTTAAACCCCTTTATATAGTGCTACCATCACCTAAGAACATTCTAGAGGAGGAATATTCTAGAAGTAGAACTTTCTAAGAAGTCCTCTTACATTTATTATATCTAACTACCATAGTGGGCCTTATTTAATAATATAGTGGACCTAGTCCACCTTACATTGAATGACCTCCACTATTATCACTATGGGCCCTCTGGCCCCCCCCCGCTACCTCTCTAGCTACCTTACATTCCATCCCCCTTATGAAAGCGTTGTCCTCAACGCTTGATGTACAACCATATACCAGGGTCCCATGGATAATTGTGGATCGTAATGCTGAAGAAGACTGAAGAACCAAAGTCCCATGTAGAAAGGAAATCCCCCATGCTGAAGTAGTCCAACCACCATTGTAAGCCCTAGTCCCATGTCCAAGTGCTCATGTGAACTCCCCGTAGAATATTTTGGAACCCAATAACCAACTCCAAATGATGCTCCAAAGACTGACACCTATCATGTGGATCCAAATAAGAAGATCCATCCACATAGTGGAAAAGGGTCGTA
>ML846332.1:19844-35057 GCA_009831015.1 Picea engelmannii
AAGATGATTACAATGAGGCTCTGAAGGCCCTTTTACAATAGACAGGAATGCCAAAAGTCCTAGACATCCAAAAACCTAACCCTAGGAGATGAAGCGCCAAAAGTCATGTGGGCCCCGTTTGGGTAAGTGAGTACATCAACTTCTTGGGGTCGTAACTTTTGCATACGATCTTCATTTTAGGCGTGTGATAGCTCGTTGGTAAGGTATTGTCGAGGAGATTCATTTTGGGGCCTCAATGATGCTTTCAGTGATCATTGAAAACCTCGATCTCGAAAAACCCTCATTTGGACCCTCAAAATGGCCCTAGAAGTTAAAACCTGCTAAAAATAGTAAATTGCCAAAATGGCCAGAAAACTGTTTTGAGCCATTTGGAAAAGGTGGGTGGCTACCGATATCCACCTGGATCAAAAGTTCAATATTAATAAGGCCTAGTAATAAGGAAGAATAGGTCAAATCTAAGAAGACCTAATAGAAGATTTTGCTTCTAGAAGGATCTTCCTCTAGATTGTTCTTTTGGATAGACATATTTAGTATAAATAGGAGTAGAGGGTATGAGAAGTTTTTTCTTGGATATTATTGTAATAGAGATCTTCTCTACTGGAGGTTTCCTCCTCAAAGAGGCAAGTGAACATTGCTCCTAGTAATCAAAGTACTCTTTCTAGTGTTATTCTGGTATTATTTTGGTATTATTGTGGTGTTTATGGTTATATCATTATTTATCTACCATTTTTAGCTAATTATTTATGTTATGCATACTATTTTATATATGGAATATTACAAGTGGTATCATAGAACCTTCCTTGGCATAAAATTGTGGGTTAAATGTTTTTTCAGGGTAGCGATGTATTCCACCATCTTAAAGCTACATAGATCTGTCGTTACGCGCATAAACCCATGGTTGGGTATTTATACACGCAGGAAATACAAGTGGTACTTAAGCACACATCTGTTGGCCACCCTTGTAACCCCTATTGGTACCCCTTCGAGTGGTAGCGCATAAAAAAACACATGTATATAGATCGACCTAAATCTCCTAAATCCCTCCATAGATAAATTGATCGATCGCCTGACTGCTATAGTTCCACTGAGAACAACACTTAGGAAGATACTCTCTAGTACCTGGGTAGTCGGGTATTATGGCTAAGGGCACGGTCTGGCCTCCTTAGTTGGTTCCTTGAGATATTGGGCCAAGTACTACTGTTGGACCCCACACGTATATCAAAGAGATATAGCATAGGGAAAACCCTTGTCTATAGAACCCTTGAATACCCTAACCCTTGGGACAGAAACAAAAACAAAACAAACAATATCTATTGTTGCGCAACTGTGTCTCCTGCATTCGGGTTGCGAAATCACTGCACATTTGTTCCTGTTAAGCATTTGGGCATTTCATCACTGCAGTATTCTTCAGATTGTATTATAACTCCGCAGGAGTAAAAAAATAAATAAACAAATAAAAGTTTGGATCCTGTTGGCACCATTATTTGAGACCTGTCCCATTGGATTCCTCTCTTCGTCCTTATCGCATTCATACCTATCATTTTTCATCAAAAAAAATTCTCATGGACCCAACCCTTCCAACACCCTTATTTTGGATTTACCCCATTGGATTCGACTCATCATCCTGATCGTTGTGATACACTTCACCCATAAACCATTTTTTGTGTGGTCCCACTTGCCCCTTTTCGTGTTCCCTCTTCATCATGGCCCACACCCATAGCCAAGACTTGAAAGCTCGTTTCAATTCCTTGCACTCTAATTTCACAGAAACCCAACAAAAAGTGAGACAACTCAGTGCCAATATTGGCACCATCAATAAAAGCATGCATTCCTCCATCGACACCAAAATAAAGGACCTCAAAAAAGACCTCGCTACCCAGCTTGACTCCTTCAATACCTAGTCTGTCTCCTTCACTATGATGATCTGTGCCAAGCTACATATCCCTACAAATCTTCCCTCATCTGACCCACCTTTGCTAACCAAAGGTGAATCTTCCTCTCATTCCCAGAAATTTCAGCTCCATCACTTTCAACGTGACCTACGCCTTCTATGTGTGGATGTGACCAAATTTGATGGCTCGGATCCCACTGGATGGGTAACTCAAATGGAACATTATTTCTCCTTGTATGGAATTATAGATGACTTGGCCAAACTCCGATATGTTGTTCTCCATCCAGATCAAGAACGTTGGCAATGGTGGCAATGGAGAAAAAATCCCCACCAAGGGTATGTGGCTTGGACACACTTTGTGGCAGAGGTTTATGAACGCTTCGAAACTGACACCAACCATTTATGTTGTTTGACAAAGTTGAAACAATCTGGCACGGTGGAAGACTTTATAGTCACTTTTGAGCGATTGGATTTCTGTACGGAGGGCATGTTTGATGCTTTTTTCTGAGAATGTTTTATCAGTGGCCTCAAGGATGAGATTCGTTCCCGTGTCCTCATGGCTTGGCCTCAGTGTTGGGTGGACGCTACTAAAAGAGCTAATGAAGCACAACAGGTTGTCTCTTCTCAAAACCGAAAACCCTCCTTTATTCCTCGCACTAAACTAGTCACTCCCACTCCTCCTTATACTCCACTAAAGATCCAGAAATTGACCAGGACATAAATTGTTGAATGCCAACTCAAAGGCATTTGTTATAATTTTGATGACACATATTTTCCTGGGCATAAGTGTAAGGAAAAAAATATTTTTATGTCCATCTCGGAGGATATTTCGGAAAACAATGTTGAGGCTCCCCTTGTGGAAGTGTCACTTGAACCCACTGACATGGTCCCTCCCTCCGACCCTCCCGAAGTAGAACCGTTCATTTCCCTAAATGAACTCACTAGCTTCTCTTCTCCCCAAACCCTCAAGCTAATTGGTTACATTAAACATAGGAAGGTCATCATTCTTGTTGATAGTGGAAGCACCCATAATTTTATTCATCGCTGCATTTCCCAAGAAAATAATTTCTATATTTGTGTCGTCAATAATTTTCAAATCATGATTGCCAATGGAGGGTCCATGAAATGTGGAGGGCGTTGTGAAAATGTGTGTCTCCAAATTGGTCAATGCCACATGAAATCACATATGTTTTCTATCAACATTGTCATTTGTGACATTGTGTTGGGTGTCGAATGGCTAAGGACTTTGGGTCCTATTCTCATGGATTTTAAGGAATTAACCATGCAATTCGACCAGGAGGGCCAACAATATAAGTTCCAATGCATCACCGTTGATTCCCTGGAGATCATCAGTTCCCATCACATGGAAAATCTTCTAAAAAAAGGTCATTCTGGCATTATTACACAACTCCATGCCATTCAAGCCACTAAGACACCCTATGTGTTGCAAGACCTCCAATCCATCCTCTCTAAACATCAAGTGGTTTTTTCCACACCCCAGGGACTCCCTCCTTCCTGTGTTGTTCATGATCATTTCATTCCCCTTGTCCCCGGCAGCCTTCCTCCCAATATATGTCCCTATCGTCATCCCTTTTCCCAAAAAACTGAAATTAGGAAAATTGTTCAAGAATTGCTCAATGCAGGTGTTATCCGCCCTAGTGCGATCCCCTACTCTTCTCCTGTGGTCATGGTCCTTAAGAAAGAAGGTTCTTGGCACATGTGTCATGAATTTCACGCCCTCGATAAACTCACCATTAAAGACAAAATTCTCATTCATGTCATTGATGACCTCTTGGATGAATTGAGTGGCACCCAATTATTTAATAAACTTCATCTTCGTTCTAGCTACCAGTAGATATGTATGAACGAGGAAAAAATTCCTAAGACTGCATTTAGAACTCATGAGGGCCACTATGAGTTTTTGGTCATGCTCTCTGGCTTGTGTAATGCTCCCTCCACTTTCCAAAGCCTCATGAATCATGTCTTCCATCCTTTTCTCCCTCATTTTGTCCTAGTTTTCTTTGATGATATTCTCATCTATAGTAAAACCTGGACAACCCATCTTTCTCATGTGGATCGAGTTCTCCATCTACTCTCTCAGCACCAACTTTTCCTTAAACAATCTAAATGTGCTTTTGGCTCCTCTGAAGTCGAGTACTTGGGTCATGTTGTCGGCAAGATCGGTGTCAGGGTGGATCCTAAAAAGATTGAAGCTATGCAAGATTGGCCTTACCCAGAGACTCTTAAAATCTTGTGTGGATTTCTGGGTTTAATAGGTTACTATCGCAAGTTTGTTAATAATTATGGAAAGATTGTGGCACTTCTCACTACTCTCCTTAAAAAGAATTCTTTCACTTGGACTCTCGTAGCTGCTCAGGCTTTTCAAACCTTGAAGATGGCCATGTGCACCACTCCAGTCCTGACCCTTCCTGATTTCAAAAAGACCTTTATCCTGGAATGTGATGCTTCTGGGGAAGGAATTGGAGCAATCCTTATGCAAGAGGGTCGGCCTTTGGCCTTTACCAACAAACATTTGTTAGAGAGAAATTTGGGAAAATCAGTCTATGAAAAGGAAATGTTGGTTATTTTTCATGTCATGGATCTTTGGCACCCTTATCTATTGGGGCAACACTTCCAAATTAAGATAGATCATCAAAGCCTCAAGTTTTTTCTAGAACAACGCATTTCCTCCCCAGAGAAACAAAAATGGGTGACTAAGCTCTTTGGATATGATTATGAGACCATTTACAAGAAAGAAAAATACAATGTGGTTGTTGATGCACTTTCTAGAAAATATGAAGATGAAGGGTCCATTTTTTCTCTCTCCTTCATTTTACCAGATTGGCTCCAAGTTGTTCGCCACGAATGGCTACAGGATCCCAAAATTTCACATCTGATACAACAATTACAGGCCAATTCGCCAGTTTCCCCAGGGTACACTTGGCACAATGATGAGCTTCAATACAAAGGTCATTTTTATTTAAGTAAACAGTCAAAAATTAAATCCACGGTACTTTCTGAGCTTCATGCTACACCCACCACTGGGCACTCAGGGTTTACCAAAACCTATTACCGGGTCAAACATTCTTTTTTCTGGGATGGTATGAAACAGGACGTTCACAATTTTGTGGCAAAATGTGATGTTTGTCAATGCAACAAGGGAGAAACAGTCAAAGTTCCTGGCACACTACAACCGCTTCTAATTCCACCTTCTATTTGAATGGATATCTCTATGGATTTTATTGTAGGCTTACCTAAATCGGGCAATAAATCATTCATGATGGTGGTAATTGATCATCTTTCCAAGTATGCTCATTGATGTGCTCTTCAACAACTATTTATAGCCTCCATTATGGCTCAACTTTTCATGGATTAGGTCTTCAAGCTTCATGGCATGCCTCATTCTATTGTTTTTTATTGCGACCCAACTTTCACCATCAATTTTTGGCAAGAATTGTTCAAGATACAAGGCACCCAATTGCATCTCAACATAGCTTATCATCCCCTGACTGATGGTCAAACTGAAGTTGTCAACAAGTGTTTGGAAACATATTTGAGGTGTTTTGCATCGGAAAGGAAAAATCAATGGGCTCAATGGTTACCACTAGTTGAATGGTGGTACACCACTTCTTACCATACAACTACCCACATGACTCCTTTTGAAGTGGTATATGGACAAAAGGCACCTTCAGTTCTCTCATACTTGCTAGGTGTCTCGAAGGTCCAGGCAATTAACCAAACGCTTATAGTTTGAGAGGTTATTCTCTTTACCATCAAAGAGAATTTGGTCATGGCTGAGAATCAAATGAAGCAACAAGCAGATCAAGGTCACTCTGAACTTCAATTTTCAGAAAGGGATCAGGTGTTTCTTCGACTGCAACCTTATAAGAAAAATTCCGTCAAGGATGACCATTGTCAGAAAATGGCGCCCACATTTTATGGTCCTTATACCATTCTAAAGCGTGTGGGACAGGTGGCCTATCAATTATATTTCCTAGTCATCCTAAGCTCCATCATGTTTTTCATGTTTCCTACTTAAAGAAGGTGATTGGCACTAAGTGCCTAACTCAAACCAACCTTCTTGAGTTGGATGAAAAAGACTCCATTTGGCTACAACCACAATCTTTTTTGGACCAGCGCGAGTGTCTCCTACATCAACACACCATCAAGGAAGTGTTAGTCCATTGACAGGATACAACTCCAACATATGCCACTTGGGAACCAACTACCTTTCTGCAACAATTTTCTCATCTCAATCCTTGAGGACAAGGTTGTTTTTAAGGGGAAGGACATGTTAGGGACCTAACCCCTCACATAGGTAGAATAATATATTTCCATGTAATAAAGGCTAATATTAATAAGGCCTAGCAATAAGGAATAATAATTCAAATGTAAGAAGACCTAATAGAAGCTTCCACTTCTAGAAGGATCTTCCTCTAGATTGTTCTTTTGGATAGACATATTTAGTATAAATAGGAGTAGAGGGTATGACAAGTTTTGTCTTTGATATTATTGTAATAGAGTTATGCTCTGCTGGAGGTTTCCCCCTCGAAGAGGCAAGTGGACATTTCTCCCAGTAATCAAAGTGCTCTTTCTAGTGTTATTCTGGTATTATTTTGGTAATATTGTGGTGTTGTTATGGTTATATCATTGTTTATCTTCCATTTTCAGCTAATTGTTTTTGTTCTGCATACTATTTTATATATGGAATATTACAATATTTGAGTCAAACAAGGTTTTCCCTTGTCCCCTACCCTTTTTGGCATATACATTTACAAGTTAGAATATTACTTTGAAAAAATAGGTTGCGTCGGCCCTACTCTTGTTGGTATAGTCATCAATCTTCTTATTTATGCCGGTGATATTGTTCTTATGGCAAGGAGTCCCGATGATCTTGAAAACCAACTAAGAATCCTCAAGTATTTTTTCTCTAATATGGGTATGACGGTTAATACTTATAAGACTAAGGTCATGATTATTAAATCCAATAATATCACTTATGATACCTTCGTATATGACAACAACAACTTGGAGTAAGCGACTTCATACAAATATCTTGAAATTGATATTCACCACAAGCTCAATTGGAATTATAACATTGAGAAAAGGATTATTGGGGGATGGAAAGATTATTATGGGCTTGAAAACAATTGTAAATCAACTAATCTTTGGAGTTGGGATAAGAAGAAACTCCTCTTTGAGACTCTTGTTACACATGTTATTCTTTATGGATGTAAAGTCTCATGTTGTAGTATCTTTCGTGAATCCTATAATCTATAACCTATAAGAATTTTATAACCTATAATCTCAAAATTGAAGGAAATTCACCCTATCCCATCCTCCTCTTAGAAACAAACCTATCCTCCATTGAGAGCATGACTATGCCTAGATACCTAATGTATAATAACAAGTTAAACAACATGGAAGACAAGAGGCTTCCTAAAATTGCTTCAAAATCGATTCATAACCACCATAGACTCAAGCGAGGATGGCATAAATATGTCCGATCTTGGATAAACTATTGGGGAATCATGGAAGACACCATTTTGTTGAATACCAATACTATTAAAAAAAATGTCAAATCAAAATTTAAGGAAAAAATGTTGTGTGATAAAGAGTTAGAGGGAAAAATAAATTTAAGGTATTATAAGGATGTAATCAACCCTAATCTAGAAGATCAAAATTATCTATCTGTTTTTCCAAATGTAAAGAAAAAAAATAAGCATTGTTAAGATACGAAAAAATTATCACGAGCTCCATAGTGAAACTGGGCGTTGGTTAATTCCTAAAACGCCATGAGATGAAAGAGTGTGTCACCCTTGTGACACTAAGAAGGTTGAAGATGAAAATCACTTTCTCTTAGATTGTCCAACCTATACCCATATTAGGTCTCATTTTCAAAATATTTGTCACACTACCAACCTTCCTAACCTCTTAACTCAACAAAAGTATGGTGATCTTGGAAAGCTTATCTTAATGTTTTTCGAGCACATAAACAAAATTCTAAGAATCGCAAGTAATCACTTACCCTCTTAAGGTTAGATACACCAATTCAGTCTTAGTGAACGTTAATCATCATCATCATCAATATATAATTAATTATTTATTTAAGATATATAATATATTTTTATTTGAAATTAAAATTTTAAAATTAATTATTTATTTACGATATATAATATCTTTTTATTTGAAATTAAAATTAAATATTGTTATAGAGATGATGACATTCATAAAGTCAAGTACATTAATATTATGTTAAAAAAAAGTACATTGTGTAAAAAAAAAAAGTGTTATATGTATAATATCATTAAATAAATAATAACCATATTAATAATATTTATAAAGTGAATGAAAAATAAAGTATATTAACACTATGTTAAAAAAAAAGTGTTATATATATATATATATATATATATATATAATATCATTAAATAAACAACCATATTAATAATATTAATAAAGTGAATGAAAACTCAAGTGTATTAATGTTAAAAAAAAAGTGTTATATGTATAATATCATTAAATAAACAATAACCATATTAATAATATTAATAAAGTGAATGAAAAGTCAAGTATATTAACATTATGTTAAAAAAAATGTTATATATAATATCATTAAATAAACAATCATATTAATAATATTAATAAAAGGAATGAAAAGTCAAGTGTATTAACACTATGTTTAAAAAAGTGTTATATGTATAATATCATTAAATAAACAACAACCATATTAATAATATTAATAAACTGAATGATATAATGAATTGTGGTGTTGGTTAGAAAATGTGGAAAATAAAGCTTATTGACTTATATAAACCCATATTAATAATATTAATAATGTAAATGAAAAGTCAAGTGTTATATGTATAATATCATTAAATAAACAACAATCATATTAATAATATTAATAAACTAAATGATATAGTAAATTGTGGTGTTAGTTTGAAAAGGTGGGAAAATAAAGCTTATTGAGGTATATAAACCCATATTAATAATATTAATAAAGTAAATGAAAAGTCAAGTGTACTAATACTATGTTAAAAAAATATTATTATGAGCGTATACCTATTGACAATGGGCAGATTTAATAGGGGTTTAGTGCTTAATAACTTTTCTATGGAATATTCTTAGTAGTCACACAAAATAAATGGCTGTGATTTCAATCATTAACTTCCTAGCTATTATAAAGATGTCAATTTATGTGTTTACTTTTTTACATTTACCTAATCATATTTAAAAATTACTTTGATAGCTAACTGACCAGATAAATGAAGCCCAACGGTTTATTTGTTAATAGATAATAAAATTTAATATATTCTTTTAAAGATTCATTTCATCTTCTCTTTTCGGTGTTCACCAACAGCTATTTTGTTGCTATGCTAGTATATATAATATCATTAAATAAACAACAACCATATTAATAATATTTATGCCAAAAGGCGTACAGTTATTGATCATGGGCACATTTAATAGGTTTTTAGTTTTTAATACGTTTTCTATGGACAAGATTAAATATGCCTAGAATATTCTTAGTCGTCACAATAAATGAATGGCTCTGATTTCAACCATTAACTTCTGAGCTATTATAAAGACATCCGTTTATATGTTTACTTTTTTACATTTACGTAATCCTGTTTAAAAATTACTGTGTTCACCAACTTATTGCCACATCTACATGATTAGAAAATATTAAGGTATTTGCACAAAGTGTTAAGATAAAAGTGGAGAGAAATCGTTTAATTTACACGTTTAATTAATTTGAACATTAACGCGAGCTGTGGTAATGCCGAATGCCATGTGCGTTTCATTTTTTTGCTAGTGGACATTTGGTGTTTCATGTTTCTGCTGGCAGACATTTGGTGGCTGCGTTTCTGTTAATCAATTATTTATAGCAAATTACTCGGAAATCAATTCTCTATAAAGCTGAGTTTTATAATCCATGAAGCCCGATACAAGTAAAACCTGTTTTAATTTTGTGCAAATATTATGCAGCTGAAAACGGAGCAAGCAGTTGGACGTTTATTTGAAGGATGGGAGGAAGGTTCCATAGCCTTTACTCCCACGTACAAATATGCCGTGAATTCTGATGAGTACTCTGCATTTATCAAAAATAAAGCCGGACACAAACGCTTTAATCCTGCTTGGTATATGTGCACACAAAACCCTAATTAGGGTTTGTAGACTTATTATGCCTTTCGACGTTCATCAGCCACATAATTGTGGCTATGTTAGTTACGTCGAAAGGTGTACACCTATTGATCATGAGCACATTTAATAGGTTTTTAGTTTTTAATACGTTTTCTATGGACAAGATTAAATATGCCTAGAATATTCTTAGTCGTCACAATAAATGAATGGCTCTGATTTCAACCATTAACTTCTGAGCTATTATAAAGACATCCGTTTATATGTTTACTTTTTTACATTTACGTAATCATGTTTAAAAATTACTGTGTTCACCAACTTATTGCCACATCTACATGATTAGAAAAGATTAAGGTATTTGCACAGAGTGGTAAGATAAAAGTGGAGCGAAATTGTTTAATTTACACGTTTAATTAATTTGAACGTTAACGCGAGTTGTGGTAATGCCGAATGCCATGTGTGTTTCATTTTTTTGCTGGTGGACATTTGACGTTTCATGTTTTTGTTGGCAGACGTTTGGTGGTTGCGTTTCTATTAATCAATTATTTGCAGCAAATTACTTGGAAATCAATTCTCTATAAAGTTGAGTTTTATAATCCGTGAAGCCTGATACAAGTAAAGCCTGTTTTAATTTTGTGCAAAGATTATGCAGCTGAAAACGGAGCAAGCAGCTGGACGTTTATTTGAAGGATGGGAGGAAGGTTCCATAGCCTTCACTCCCACGTACAAATATGCCGCGAATTCTGATGAGTACTCTGCATTTATCAAAAACAAAGACGGACACAAACACTTTAATCCTGCTTGGTATATGTGCACACAAAACCCTAATTAGGGTTTATTCTAGGGTTTGTAGATTTATTATGCCTTTTGGTGTTCATCAACCACATAATTGTGGCTGTGTTAGTTACGTCGAAAGGCGTACACCTATTGATCATGGGCACATTTAATAGGTTTTTAGTTTTTAATACGTTTTCTATGGACAAGATTAAATATGCCTAGAATATTCTTAGTCGTCACAATAAATGAATGGCTCTGATTTCAACCATTAACTTCTGAGCTATTATAAAGACATCCGTTTATATGTTTACTTTTTTACATTTACGTAATCCTGTTTAAAAATTACTGTGTTCACCAACTTATTGCCACATCTACATGATTAGAAAAGATTAAGGTATTTGCACAGAGTGGTAAGATAAAAGTGGATCAAAATCGTTTAATTTACACGTTTCATTAATTTGAATGTTAACGCGAGCTGTGGTAATGTTGAATGCCATGTGCAATTCATTTTTTTGCTGGCGGACGTTTGGCGTTTCATGTTTCTGCTGGCGGATGTTTGGTGGCTCTGTTTCTGTTAATCAATTATTTGCAGCAAATTACTCGAAAATCAATTCTCTATAAAGATGACTTTTATAATCCGTGAAGCCTAATACAAGTAAAACCTGTTTTAATTTTGTGCAAATATTATGCAGCTGAAAAAGGAGCAAGAAGCTAGACGTTTATTTGAAGGATGGGAGGAAGGTTCCATAGCCTTCACTCCCATGTACAAATATGCCGCAAATTCTAATGAGTACTCTGCATTTATCAAAAACAAAGCCGTACACAAACTCATTAATCCTGCTTGGTATATGTGCACACAAAACCCTAATTAAGGTTTATTCTAGGGTTTGTAGATTTATTATGCCTTTTGGCGTTCATTAGCCACATAATTGTGGTTGTGCTAGTAATAAACTTAATGATATAGTGAATTGTGGTGTTAGTTATAAAAGGTGGAAAATAAAGCTTATTGACTTATATAAACCCATATTAATAATATTAATAAAGTAAATGAAAAGTCAAGTGTTATATGTATAATATCATTAAATAAACAACAACCATATTAATAATATTAATAAAATAAATGATATAGTGAATTGTGGTGTTAGTTTGAAAAGGTGGGAAAATAAAGCTTATTGAGGTATATAAACCCATATTAATAATATTAATAAAGTAAATGAAAAGTCAAGTGTATTAACACTATGTTAAAAAAATATTATATATATAATATCATTAAATAAACAACAACCATATTAATAATATTTACGCCGAAAGGCGTATAGCTATTGATCATGGGTACATTTAATAGGTTTTTAGTTTTTAATACGTTTTCTATGGACAAGATTAAATATGCCTAGAATATTCTTAGTCGTCACAATAAATGAATGGCTCTGATTTCAACCATTAACTTCTGAGCTATTATAAAGACATATGTTTATATGTTTACTCTTTTACATTTACGTAATCCTATTTAAAAATTACTGTGTTCACCAACTTATTGCCACATCTACATGATTAGAAAAGATTAAGGTATTTGCACAGAGTGGTAAGATAAAAGTGGAGGGAAATCGTTTAATTTACACGTTTAAATAATTTGAACGTTAACACGAGCTGTGGTAATGTCGAATGCCATGTGTGTTTCATTTTTTTGCTGGTGGACATTTGGCGTTTCATGTTTCTGCTAGCGGACGTTTGGTGGTTGCGTTTCTGTTAATCAATTATTTGCAGCAAATTACTCGGAAATCAATTCTCTATAAAGTTGAGTTCTATAATCCATGAAGCCTGATACAAGTAAAACCTGTTTTAATTTTGTGCAAATATTATGCAAATGAAAATGGAGCAAGCAGCTGGACGTTTATTTGAAGGATGGGAGGAAGGTTCCATAGCCTTCACTCCCACGTATAAATATGCCGCGAATTCTAATGAGTACTCTGCATTTATCAAAAACAAAGCCGAACACAAATGCTTTAATCCTGCTTGGTATATGTGAACACAAAACCCTAATTAGGGTTTAGTCTAGGGTTTGTAGATTTATTATGCCTTTCGGCATTCATCGGCCACATAATTGTGGCTGTGTTAGTTACGCCGAAAGGCGTACACCTATTGATCATGGGCACATTTAATAGGTTTTTAGTTTTTAATACGTTTTCTATGGACAAGATTAAATATGCCTAGAATATTCTTAGTCTTCACAATAAATGAATGGCTCTTATTTCAACCATTAACTTTTGAATTGTTATAAAGACATCCATTTATATGTTTACCTTTTTACATTTATGTAATCCTGTTTAAAAATTACTGTGTTCACCAACTTATTGCCACATCTACATGATTAGAAAAGATTAAGGTATTTGCACAGAGTGGTAAGATAAAAGTGGAGCGAAATCGTTTAATTTACACGTTTAATTAATTTTAACGTTAACGCGAGCTGTGGTAATGTTAAATGCCATGTGCGTTTCATTTTTTTGCTAGTGGACATTTGGCGTTTCATGTTTCTGCTGGCAGACGTTTGGTGGTTGTGTTTCTGTTAATCAATTATTTGTAGCAAATTACTCAGAAATCAATTCTCTATAAAGCTGAGTTTTATAATCCATGAAGCCTGATACAAGTAAAACCTGTCTTAATTTTGTGCAAATATTATGCAGCTGAAAACAGAGCAAGCAGATGGACGTTTATTTGAAGGATGGGAGGAAGGTTCCATAGCCTTCACTCCCACGTACAAATATGCCACGAATTCTGATGAGTACTCTGTATTTATAAAAAACAAAGCCGGACACAAACGCTTTAATCCTGCTTGGTATATGTGCACACAAAACCCTAATTAGGGTTTATTCTAAGATTTGTAGATTTATTATGCCTTTCGGCATTCATCAGCCACATAATTGTGGCTGTGTTAGTTACGCCGAAAGGCGTACACCTATTGATCATGGGCACATTTAATAGGTTTTTAGTTTTTAATACATTTTCTATGGACAAGATTAAATATGCCTAGAATATTCTTAGTCGTCACAATAAATGAATGGCTCTGATTTCAACCATTAACTTCTGAGCTATTATAAAGACATCCGTTTATATGTTTACTTTTTTATATTTACGTAATCCTGTTTAAAAATTACTGTGTTCACCAACTTATTGCCACACCTACATGATTAGAAAAGATTAAGGTACTGGAACAGAGTGGTAAGATAAAAGTGGAGCGAAATCGTTTAATTTACACGTTTCATTAATTTGAACGTTAACGCGAGTTGTGGTAATGTTGAATGCCATGTGCGTTTCATTTTTTTGCTGGCAGACGTTTGGTGTTTCATGTTTCTGTTGGCGAACGTTTGGTGACTGCGTTTCTATTAATGATCCAAATATATATCGGTGGCCACCCACCTTTTCCAACTGGCTCAAAACAACTTTATGGTAATTTTGGCAATTTACTATTTTTAGCAGGTTTTAGCTTTTGGGGCCATTTTGAGGGCCTAAATGAAGGTTTTTCGAGATCGAGGTTCTCAGTGATAGCCAAAGGCATGATTGAGCCCCCAAAATGAATCTCCTCGATGATACCTTTCCAACGAGCTATCACACGCCTAAAACGGAGATCGTATGCAAAGGTTACGACCCCAGGAAGTTGATGCACCAACTTACCCAAACGAGGCCCACATGACTTTTGGCGCTTCATCTCCTAGGGTTAGGTTTTTGGATGTCTAGGAATTTTGGCATTCCCGTTTATTGTAAAAGGGCCTTCAGAGCCTCATTGTAATCATCTTCTTGCGAATGCGAGTAGCCGTCACATCTCTTCTCAGAGATAAGATGCCACCATTCTAGCGAGTCTTTCACTCTGTATTTTTACAGTCTCTGTACATTTCTCCGATTAATAGAAATCATGTATTACTGTATATTTGTGTTTATGGTTGCATCTCTGATACATTCCTGTTATATTATTGAATATCTGCAATATCTCTGTGCATTTCTTTATTATATCTCCGCTCTCATTTCGTGTCGAAAATAATCCGGATTAGTGGTATCAGAGCAGGCTTCTCTTGATCGTTTTTTTTCAGTGCATGTCCCCGACGAGGTCCGAGTATAGCAAGTTGGGTCTCGAGCTTGTCTCTCTCGAGGACAATCGCTCTCGCACACCTAATAAACCCTCAATGGCGAAAGAAAAGAAAAACGATGGAGCAGACGATCCTATCCGTCTGTTGCTTGAGAAAGCTCTCACACAACAGAGGGACTAAATGATGGAGAATTTTTCCCACATCCTTCAACGCCTGCCGATAGCATCAGGCGCATATTCATCAAGCGACCACTTTGGAGGCACCTCGCCTTTCAAGGTACAGGTTAATTTTGATATTCCCGTATTTGAAGGTCAAATAGAT
>WSFP011348196.1:0-35792 GCA_009831015.1 Picea engelmannii
AAAATTAATTTCTTGCTTTATATTAGATTGGGGGCATCCTTGCATTTGAAGTAGTGAAATCGCATGGTTTATGGAATTTTTTGTTGTTGAATTCTTAAAAAAAAATCTTGAAGTATAGTCTCTTTGCCTCATTTATTGAAGTTCTTGATATTCATGAGTTTAATGAAATTTTGGGGCATTGTGCATATGGGAATGATAAACTTTTTCTCCTTCTCATAATATAGCTTTCATCGAAGTGAAATATTTGCATTCTCATTTCTTTGCATTTTTTAGAGTCAGTCAAAACATCATTTAGTCCACACCATTTTCCTCTTGAGTAACAACATCCTTAAAATAAAGTCCTTATAAAAATTGATTAGACATTTTTATATTTTCTGGTAGCAAACCTACATTAGATTAGTTGTAGGGCTTTGGAATAGGTGTGAAAGACAACTTTCCAAACATGTAAAGAAACAAAGAATCTTGAGTTAGGGAGCGGTAAAATCCACTTGTTACATTTTGTCCTGAGAAGCCCTTCTAACGCAAGGATCAATCACGAGGTCACATTAGGACCGTCATAGTTCCTCAACCTCTTTGTTGGTCTTAGTGTAGAGATTGCGTGTATTATTGGGGGTCACTTGAGAGTATACCCATGATTATGTGTGGGATCTCCTCAAGTTGATTTCAGGCTTAGATATCATGCCTTTGCATGTGGATAGGTGTCTACTGTTTCCCCAATGATCATTGTAGTAATTGGTAACCTTAGTGGCCTATCTCTTTAGGGGAAAGTCTTCACGATACCTAGAATCAATGTTGGCCAAACTCACTCGGGCTCCTTGGAGGGTATAACTATGATTATGTGTGGGAGCTTGCACTAGCGTCTAAGTCTGTTAATCAGGTCGTCAACATAACTTTTCCACCCACTCTATCTCAACCCCTTCTTATATTGTTCTTGCAATGTTGGATTTCATCATCAACTAGTGCGTTCATTGTAAGAAGGTTTTTTTTTCTTATTTTCTTACTAGATTTTTAGCATGTGTTTTTTGTTTTCCCTAGCAGAATCTAGGTTGGATATTTATTTAATGGCGTCAGTTCCCAGAATGACCAATGAAGGAACCCCTTTTCCAGGGGAACCTTTTGTTTTTTCTTCTTACGGAAACATTGGTCCTCCTCACATTGCTACTTTGAGCCTTCCACATCTCATAATTGGATTACCAGTATGGTTGTTTTCCACTTAGGTAATCCTAAATTCAGCAAGTGCTTCGGTTGTAAGAACTTCCCCCCAAGAAAATCAACCTCATGTTGATCCTTCATATTCTTCACCAGTAGGATCTTCTTCTCCTTCTTCACTTGCAATTTCTTCTTCCATTTCATCTTCTTCGTTGAGTGAGATATCTGAAGCTAGTCACCCAGTGAATAAGAAGAAGAAGAAAAATAAGACAGGGCCCAAACTTCCAACCACTTCTTGACATGTTGGAAAGAAACCAATTACTAATAATTGTGTTGGGAGTGTTGATGATGCCAACATCACCCAAACAACCCATAAGCCCAAGTACCCTTGCATGATTTGTAAGGGTAGCCATATTCGTAAGAATTTCCCTGGTCTATCCAAGGTTATATAAGCATGGTCTACACACCCTCACCAACCCATGTCATCAGCCTCTGAAAAACATGTTGATGACCTACCGTCAACTAGTCAAGATACCATTGGGAAGAAGAAAAACAAACTCAAGTTCTAGTGTAAGTTATGTAGAGCGAGTCATCAAACTCATCTCTTCCCTCATATTGACGAAACCCCAAAATTGTTGGAAGACATGACTATTTCAAAACCTCAACTTCCAGCTACTTATCACAAGCTTACTCTCGACCCACCTGTAGTTGATAGAATCATCAATCTGGTCCCTTCATTGGTCAGTCTAGTTGATCATGTAGTCAATCTGGTCACGTCCTTAGTTGATCCTATTGACAAAGTGGTCGATCTGATCCCATCATCGGTCGATCCCACACTCTTGTTAGAGAGTGTCAACCAAGTGGTCAATCTATTTCTAGCCGTCGAACTCATTCTCCCCTTGGAGAATGCAACCCAAGTGGTTGATCTGATCTCGTCATCGGTCGATCCTACTCTCCCACTCGAGATTAAACTCAATATTGCCCATGTTTTTCTCATTGATACAAAATCTAACGTGTTGGGGGGAATTCCTCCTTCTCCCACGAAACCCCCTCCAAGTAATGAGGCCATCATTTTTAATTCAGGTGTGATAACTAGACCTCGTCTTCCCCCTCACATTCCTTTCAAGATTACAATACAAGTTTATGGTCAAGATGTTCCTCCAATGTTGATAGACAAAGGATTGTCTGTTAGTATTTTGTACTCTATTGCTTGGCAAGATTTGGGTTATCCTCATCTTGTGTCAGTTATGGAAAATATGTTAACTTTTAACAGAAGAACTAGTCACCCTTTAGGATTCCTTCCTCAGTTTCCTGTAACTTTGGGAGAGAAAATTGTCTTTATTGATTTCATGGTAGTCCAAGACCCCTTGGATTTTGATTTACTCCTTGGGAGAGATTATGTCCATGCCATGAAAGCTATTGTGTCCACTCTTTTTCATGTGATATCTTTCCCACACTATGGAAGAGTGGTGACTATTGATCAAATTTCATTTTTTGGTCTTGACATGACCATCGACTCAATGACTTCCCTATATGGTTCATATATGAAGTCGATATCGCCCTTGCCATAGGTCAATTATGTGGCATTGTATCCCATGTATTCAATTGCTAATAAATATGAGCCTCTCATTGTAAGCTTAGTCTCTTTTGACCTAGATCTGGTAGTTGACATGGTTATCTCTTCGGTAGGGATTTTAGGGATAGATCTCTTTACCCCTTTCGTGACCCTCGACATGTGTTCCTTCCAGAGTGTTTTTCTTCCATCCAATGAATATATCTTGGAAGCCAAAATTTTCCCCTTCACATGGTGTCCTTCTGGAGCATTGTCCTCTTTGAAGCCGTGATCAAGAAGAGAGTTTTGAGCATGGTTTTTTGATTTCAATCTCATTAAAAAATGAAAGCATCTTTGAGCATGGTTTTTTGATTTGAAACTCATTAAAAAATGAAACCAGCCTTGAGCATGGGATTTCAATCTCATTAAAAAATGAAACCAACTTTGAGCATGATTTTAGGATTTCAAGCTCATTAAAAAATGAAACCACCTTTGAGCATGGTTTTTTGATTTCAAGCTCATTAAAAAATGAAACCAAATTTGAGCATAGTTTTCTTATTTCAACCTCGTTAAAAAATGAAACCATTTGTGAGGATAGTTTTTGTGTCTCCGTAGAAACCTCGTTAAAAAATGAAACAGAGCTTATGAGCAGAGTTTGTGTTTCTGTGTCAAGCTCGTTAAAAAATGAAACAAAGGTCCGTGTATTGAACCTAGATTCTCGAGCATAGTTCTTGTTCCCATGTCAATCTTGTTAAAAAATAAAATAGATTTTGCCCCCCTCTCTATTTGAGTTAATTCCTTCATCTAGTATGTAAATCCTCCTTTCATTCACCTTTGTATTTGGACGAAATGAAGTTTGGGGGGCATTTGCTTCCAGCCTATGGACTTCAAGATGAAGTTGAGCCACTAGCTTCTTAAGTTCCGTGCTAAGTACCAACCATACCTGGATAATGCGTTGGGAAGTCACAAGAAAATTTTTCTCTGGTTCAATATTGTGTAAAAATGAAACCACCTACCTCAAGCATAGTTTCCTCTAGTTCAAACTTGTGTAAAAATGAAACCAGGTCCAAGCATAGTTTTGTTTAGTTTTTAATCTTGTGTAACAATAAAATCTATCCCAATCATAGTTTTGTTTTGTTTGAATCTTGCGTAAAAATAAAAACAATCCCGATATTAGTCTTTGTTCTTTCTCGTGCTCATAAATACATGAGAATGTAACCGAGTAAAATTTTATCACTTTTTTAGACTCGTAAAGGTTATATGAAAAATGAATCCCCTGGAGTTCCCTTTAAGCTCTTTTCAGAGTCTCTAAACATGAAAAGGTTGTTGAGTGATCTCGTTCTTTTCATGCTCATAAAAATATTTGAAGAAAACATCTGAAGAGAAGTAGGTTATCACGTTTTCGGTGTCGTTGGATTAATGTACAAAAAAGAACCTGATGGAGTTCTCTTTAAGTGTTTTTCAGACTCTCTATACATGAAAAAGCCCTGAGTTTTCTCTCTTTGGACTCATCAAACAAACATCAAAAGACCCATACGGGACCTAACCACTCCTTGTTAGGGTTAGTTAAACATACTCCGAGGGACTGATCCGAAGGATGAGATTACATTTCAAGCATATGTTATCCTCCTCAAGCTTGTGTAAAAATAAAGAGGTACTTGCTAGAAATGGTGGGGGAAAAATTGGGAAATAAATGTATCTAAACATGTATTCTATGGAAGAGTCACATTTTAACATGATAGCCTTTCACTCATTCTATGTCTAGGTTGGAAAATCCGCTTGTCTCTTGATCATACTCCTATATAAGAATACAAATTGGTCTGTGATCCCTGCTTTTGAGTTAGTGTTTCCAAGATAGTTGTCATGTCATCAATATGTTCAAAGAGAAGTTCAACCCAGAAAGCCTTCTATTACGTCGACCATTTTTGCAGTCCTTAAGCCTTCTATTTCATCGACCATCCCTGAGTCAGTCCTGAATCACTTGTTACTCTGATCTAACTCAAATAGTTTTACCCATTTCATGTCATTGATGGGGGATACATTAATGCCTTCATGTGATGAGTCTTTTCCTGTTGACTTCAAATCGTTATCCATGAATTAGACTTAGAAACTAATTGGTACCTTGGAACTTGCATGCCTCAATGGAAGGTTTCCTCACTTTCAACAATAGGTTTTCATCATTGACCCTTGATCGAGAGATTACGCCGAGTAATGGTGATTTCCCTCGCACTTGTTAATGATATGCATTAATGACCGGTAATGAAGTGGTTTCTAGCATGTTCAACTCCAACACATGTATTTGCATGGTTAGATTTGTACTATAGAGTGGTGAAGATGAAGACCTTGGATATTTTCTGACAGATTTAGGTTGTGTCGGAGTATATTCATATTTTACTGTTCCATAGATCCACAGTGTATGTCTCGTGGCTATGTTCAAATTTAATTCTTTAACACATAGATACACAATGTATTTTTGGTGGCTATGTTCAGATTTGAGTCATATTGGCATGGATCCACAATGTATGTTTAGTGGCCATGACCTGTCTTACTGGACATGGATCTTTGCATGTTGACATTTATTCTTTGAGTAATTTTTATTTTGAGTATGGGAATGCCTACCTCTATGATGATATATTATTATACTGCATTTCCTTGTTTGTTGGCAGGTTTTCGACCGACATGTTCCTTGTTCCCTACACACACTCGACAATGTTTTTCAGCTATCACTCTATTCTAACTTCATAGTTTGGGGGGATCTTTGTTACACATTATTTTTGTAACCCATATGACTGTTAATGATATAAACCTATCCTTTGTCTTTAGAAGGATGAATGGCCCAAATTCTTGAAGAAAGAAGGGAGAAGAACTTTCCCCGAGAGAAGAAATTATATTTTCCTTTCTAAAATCCCTATTAAGGAAGGGTGTCATAGGCTGCACTATATATAGGGTGGTATGATTCCTAATCATTGCTCCCTTCTCTAAATCTAGGATGCGACGTCTCCGCAAGATGCACTATACTTAGGGTGCGATGGTTTTCGTACGTGGGAAAAATGAGCATCTTCTCGATGGTTCGGAAGGAGAAGCTTCTATGGTGAGGTGGCCCCCGATCGGTTTGGATCTTACCTTATCTTATGATTTAGTGGGATCATTATAACCTCCTCACCTTATCCTCTTCATCTTATAAAAGGAGAGGATCTATCATGGATAAAGTTAGTTGGATTGAGCTTGGTTAGTAGCTTGGAGATTGGAATTTTGGCTTGAGATTGTTAGATTGGTTAGAGTGGCTTTGATATTTGTTTTGTCAAGATAGATTGTGACTGAATTTCATATATATAGTCACATGATCTGTGGAGCAATAAGTGTGTGGGATGAAAGGAATAGTTGGAAGGGAACTTACAACATCAAGGCTTTGGTTGTAATCTATCTTTCTATTATTTAATACAAATGAACTTTTCTTTCCTATATGAATATTATTTGTCCATATTGTATAATTCCTTGATCACATACATAGTTTCATATCAAGTAGGATCTGTTATTGTTGTCTTCAGTGGTTTGTGTTCCTTTGCAGATATTTCTCCATAAGCCTTACGATGGAGCTTGGATTTCATTGACGAACTTGGATCTTCGATATTTAAAAGGTATGTCCTAGATCCATTTACCATTTGATAATTTAAATCTGGGGAAATAGTAGTGTATTGTCTTGTTTTGTTCTAGTTTCATAGTGAATCTAGGGGGATTGATTTGTGTCTTCACTTAACAATTAGCCCGATAACATAGAGGTAGTATCCAAATTTAATCAACCAATAAAAATCCTAACTAAGATAAGAATCCTAATCAAACTCCATCTCTAAATTAGTTAGGGGAAAAAATAAAAGACGAATTGGGGAACTAAGAGACAACTAGGAGGAATTTTATGAACTAATTGTGGGTGTGAGGTAAAATGGTTAATTATTTAAATAAAAAAGGAATTTAACATGTGAAAGTTTAGGAGAGTGTGACGTGTGTTGTGGGTGAATAATATTTAATTTAATTATTGAAATTTAGTTAATTGTGCATGAGATGACATGTGTCAAGGTGAATTTTCCTATAAAATGAATGGCGAGAAAAAAATAAATTAATCTATTGTTGGATGAATGAAATGATCGTGAAATTTATATTGACTAGGATTACTTGTGTGATTTGGTGTTTAATCTTGTGAAAGAGGTGTAAGCCTCTCCTTGCAAGGGAAATCTTGAGCTATTTTTTCTAAGTTTTTCTGTGTGCAACCCCTAGCATTGGTTGGGAGGTATCAATGAAGTCACTTGATTAGCAGGAAAGAAGGAGGGACTAATCCGGATTATTTTTAGCATGAAATGAGAGTGAATATGTAATAAAACAATGTACATAGATATATTGGATATCCAATAATATAACACATATGTATCAGAGATGCAAGCATAAAAAGAATGATACAATAATACACAATTTTCTATTAATGAGAGAAAACGTACAAAGACTATAAAAATACAGAGTGAAAGACTCATTAGAATGGTGGCATCTTATCTCTGAGAAGAGATGTGTCTGCTACTTGAATTCACAAGAAGATGATTTCACAATGAGGCTCCAAAGGCATTTTTATCATAAATAAAATACAAAACTCTAACCCCATAAGATGAAAAGCCAACAATTTTTTGGACCTCGTTTTGGGTAGTTTGGTGTATCAACTTCCTGGGGGCATAAATTTTGTATATGATCTTCGTTTGGGGCACATCATAGTGTTGTTGGGGAAAAACACCCTATGGACTAGAAAATAGAGTTCATACTTTGCATGCAGATATGACCAAATAAAAATTACTTTCTACCTTCATCCCTAGATTTAAATCCCCTTTTCTTAGTAAATGCATGGAAAGATCAACCTACCTCATTCTTGGTGTTTGATGTCGATCCTCCATTGTGCTTGATTACTCATTCACAATCCTCCTTCCAAAGCTGACCTACATCCAAGACATAAAACAACTATGCATGCATACTACTTATATACTAACGGGTTAGAAATCCAAACATATACTGATCAAACTATAAACAGTTCATGAATTGGGATGGGAAAAGCATTCTCTTTATTACTTAAAGTGAGTCAACTTAGAAAAGTTGAGACCGACCATTGCTCCTTGAACCTGATCCTGGGCTCCTCTTCTTCTGTCCTTCAACTGCTTTGCTTTGAATCTCCTTTGGCACAAGGAAAGGCTAAAGGGTTGGGACAATGGAAATACGTAAATGGGCAGAGTTTCTTTGCTATATTTTTCCTCTTCCAAATGGGATCCCTACCCCTTCTTTTATATGCTAGAAGGAGATAGGTATTTGGACGAACCCTCAACCATGCATGGCCAGGAGTTTCAGTTAACTCACCCATAGCTTTTTGTTCCATCAACAACTTTCCTTTTTTCATGCTTTTGTCGGTCCATGCAGGTTATTTTGGGTCAGCCAGTGTGTACACGTGTGCAGTAGTGGATTAGGTCACGTGGGCCTTTATTCACGAGGATTTTCAAAGAGTTGTTCAACAGTGTTTTGGCAAAGAAGGGATATGAGTTGGCCTGATGCCAAGTAAGCATGTGTGGTGAAAATTAGGGTTATAACAGATGCCCCCTAATGTGTGAGGTTAGAAGATCATCTGATGGCCGAAATACATTACCAATCTTTACTTATGTGCCAAATGATTGAGCCCAAGGATCAGGAACCGAGAGGTGTTGTCTGTAAAATAACAAATGTCTCACCGAGGCGGGCATACCCATGCTCAGGCTAAAATAGAACCATGGCTACCAATAAAATACACTATAGATACATGTCAAATAACTATAAAGAGTAGCTATGAACAATACACAGTGGAGCTACAGCTCGAAATTAGAAAGATATACATATAAAGTATCCATCTTCCAGAATCTGATTCGGCTTGATGGCTAGAGATGAGATATTCAAAGCTCAAGCAACAACTTCAAAATCTTCAAAACTCGAGTAGGAGTGTAATATGAGTGTATGACTGCACTACCCAGATATCTTCGATGGCTCGTCGGTCATGGACTTGATAATATTGATGATTAGATTGAAGGCTTCAGTGATTTCAAACAAGGCCTTGATTGGATGTTTCAGGATGGTCGGGCATGAGGACAAGAGACATATTGCAGAGGGGCCAACTCAAGTTGGGTGATAAACTTCCCTTGGATAATAGCACGACAAATGATGAGACATAGGCAGCATGTATGTTAATCATAAGTCTACGAAGAAGGAGGCAATGCAAACTCTCCATATGTTTGGAAGGATAACCAAATGGTGGAGGACGCAACTCTATATAGCGAGAAAAAGCTTCCTAACGTCGTACTACATCCCATAGTCTGATGAACAAACAAATAGATGTGATTTATCCAAGGGCGACTCATTATGCTACCAATAAAGAAAATACTTTTCCCTTCCTCTTTTTGGGGTATATTTGATTTTTTTTGTGCTTTTCAATATTTGTGGAATATTACGTTACAAGGGAGGACTGAGTGTTGCAAACATACAAGTTCAAGGCACAAGGAAAAGACTAATGTTCTAGTAGAAAGATACTCAAGAAAAATCCTCCGGTGGCCAAAGGTGTTTAGACGCAGAAGAAAACTGTCACAAGGCTGGTGTATAGGGTATGCAAATGCGGTTAACAAAACACACAATGGTAACGTCCTTCGATGTAAGTTTAACAAGCCCAAAGAAGGTAAGATCGATGGTTTTTCATATTTAGAGAGTCTAAAAAAAACATAAAAGGAGACTCCATTGGGATATATTTTTTGAAGATAGTCTAGTCAGTTCGAAAAAGGATAAACTAGCACCGATTAGACGTCAATTCAAAACCATTTTAACGAGTGTGACAAGGACAAGATCACTCGGCTATTTTTTGATTTTTAAGGAGTCTGAAAAAAGCTTAACTATGGACTCCATCAGGAATATTCTTCTAGACCAATTTAACGAGTGTGAAAGAATAAGGTCACTCGACGATCTTTTCAATTTTAGGGAGTCTGAAAAGAGATTAACTATGGACTCTATGGGGGTTTTGTTTTCGTAAGTTTAGTCTCTCAGGCCCGAAAAAGGGATAAAATTATAGCTGAGAGTACTCTTCTAAAGACAAAAAGTTCCATAGAGTATACCTTTGTTCGTACAGTTAACCATATGGACCGAAAAAGGGGTAAACTATAGTCGAACAGACGTGACTTCAAATTTCAGTTTAACGAGCGTGAGAGGCCACAACATCACTCGACAATATTTTCATGTTTAGAGGGTATGAAAAGGGCTTAAAAGGAGACCCATTGTTTTTTGGGAGTCCTGAGGGTGAGATCAAGAGTGAAGAAGAATCATGCAAATGAGGCTCAAACTCATATTCTGGAAAGACTACAAGGACTCCCGAGCCTACAGTGCATTAGAGATAGCATGGACACCATAATGCAACTAGGACCTACCTAGGGCATCCATGTTATGGTAAGCTCTACTACCAAGTTGCAAAACTTCTAAAGCAGATATGATGGTTCCGTGTTACAACCTGATGGGATCGATCCTATGGTAGACGAAAAAGACAATGAGACACAAAAGTCAGGGTAGTAACCTAACTTATATGCTTAAGTTGATTCTTGGAAAAAAAATTATGGACCGTCAAAATTTTCTCAAAACTCAAAAACAACGGTCCCAATACTCGATCAAATCCCTCCCATATAACTCCTGAATCACTCTAAATGGTTTTTGGTATAAAGAAACTGATAATGGAGGCCAAAAAAGTGACAAAAAGAGGCCAAAAAGTATATAAATAGACGCTAGTAGCTCATTATCACCATTGCTGATTTGGAAATTGACTCTGGAGCCAAAAGACCCCCTTTGCTAAAAGCGGTGATTCCGAGAGCTACAGTGGATGAAACGAACTTCCGCTTGGACCAAGTAAGTACAAACTCCCCTATCTAGCTATTCAATTCTTCAATTTTTCTTTTAAGTTTGTTTTTTGGGTGGGCGTCGACCTTTAAAAGGTTGGAGCTAGGTCCATGTGGGATATCTCTGGACAAGCCACATGTACACTCCGGCTCCTGAAATTTTAAAACAGAGGCCCTATCTTCAGGTGCTAGAGATCTGATTCGAAATTGTACTTCTTAATAGGACCTCACCCCTCGGAAAACATCATCCGAGGGTGAACACTCATGTTCAAACCTCTTTAATCCACAATTTCCCAAATCGGTGCTTACAATTCTCTGCAGATCATGCTTTTTGTACTCAATAGAGACTAGGCTCATGTCTTCTAAGGTTGCAGCTTCAGCCTTAGCATGTCCGAAATCTAATAAGGAATAGGAATTAAGCCGAACAAGGAAAAACGACCATACCTTTTTTGATGTCAGTTTGAGCTCTTTACTCACTCTGCCAATTACTGTTTGTCGCGCAATCTCACAACAGGCTAGCTTGTCGGGGATGAACAGTGGTAGCGCCAGAGGAGGGACCGAAGCTCCAAAAACTCTAAAATAGGAGAATTCTTCTTCTACATACCAGTCCGTGATACTTCTTAGATTCGTAGCAATGCTATCCGAGATGCGGGGTGGTGAAAGACCAAAAATGGCGATGTGCAGGGGCACCATCACCCAGTTGAAAACCTCATAAATAAACTTATTTGCATTATTTTCCCACAGCTTGTCGTGGTACTCATGCACAATTTTTTCTTGGGTTGGACTTCAAGCCCAATTCATCAAAGGAAAATGTGTCATGGAGCATATTGCATCCATGATATACGCAGACATGAAGAATCAGGATGGTCTCCCAGCTGCTTTTTTCTCCCGGTACTCTGTGACTCTGTTGAACAAACTCTCGGAGAGCATCTTAGCCCAATTAAATGAGCAACCTTTCGCTACCCGAAAGATGAGAGGTACCCACTGGATGTAAAAATGCGCGGTATCCTCCCATCCGAAAAGCCAACAAGTCATCATCGCCACATACATATATTGTGGCTCCAATGAAGAAATTGAATACACACCCTTGTCATTCGCTCTGAATGTTGCGGAATGCGAAACCCAATCTTTTATCAACCTAGGCATGGTTTTGTCATATTCTTCGCACTCCTTCTTTTTGAATTACTCCAGGAATTCATTGCCATATATATATTCAGAAGTTACTGGGAGCTTATACATAGATTAGATATGTTCTGGTCTGAAAGTCCCGACCGTGGTCCGTCAGTCATTCATGATGTTTCTAGTGGGCAGGTCGATGTGATCCAACGCCCATCGGATCATGTCGTAGTATGGGAGAAACCGAGTTCTGGTTGCTACCAGGTGCATTCCCGACTGAACAATTGTCTTGTACTTAGTATTCAGGTCATCCTTTACAATATCATTGTCATCGTCATCTGAGTCTGAATAGTTTACCAACTCGGATTGCAGAATTTCTGAAATAAACGACCAGGTGGGTACTAAGCAGCCAGTCCGAGGTGAAGTATCTGAGACATTGTCTGGACCCTGCACTGCAACCTCGACATTTGCTTTCGCTGCTCTCCTTGGGGCCATGGCTGACGCTTGTTTTTTCACTCTTCTGTAATAGACCTGTGTATACATGCGGAAATGAGTTCCCCTGGATCAAGGTGAGCTCTGTGCGCTTATGAGAAATGTTTAAAAAGAATGAAAATCTCGTATATATTTGAAAACTCTGTACCTTTTGAAATAAGTCCGTCAAATCACAAATAAAACCAAATTTAATGTATAAATCCGATCTTATTTTACTCATAGATTTACCGTAATTCTTCATTAATGTCATCAATGTTCGACGACTTGATAGACAACCGGGTTATGGCGAGCAAGTAAATTCCTCGTGAAGTGTGCCAACCTCGATACGCGGGACGTATCTCGCTTAATTTCATTTTTTCTAAAATTTCAAATCTTAACGACTTAAAGAATTTTCTCGTTTTTCGTTGTATCGTGAATTTTATTTTCAGATTTTGACTCTTCAACTCGCGAGGTTGCGAGTGCTGATTTTTCCTTAATTAATAATAACCGTGATTTGGTGCATTGTTAATTATATAACTAACCTAATCGTCATATCGCGACTCGGGAATTCGAAGACAAACTTTTGGAAGAATGATATGCCGAGTTGCGATATCGCGATGTGGCGATAATTAAGACTCAAATTAAGAGTAGGAAATCTTAGATTACGCGACTAATTAATATCTCTATAATTATGTCGCAACTTCATGAATTAGATTTTTGGACACCTTAATTCGATGAAAGAAAGTGTCAAGTGACGAAGTGCCGAGAACCAAATTTAACCATGGTTAGTTTTTTACCCTTAATCTTTGACCAAGGTTATCACAAAGTCATCGTATTATCGGCTATCGGGGCTGCAATAACGAAAACTCAGGTTTGATGGATGCCGAGGCGCGAAACCCCGACGACATCTAATCAGAGGTTAAAGGTTTTACCCTAGTTAATGCCTTGGACGAAAATTAGAACCGAGTTCTTATTTTCGTGACTCCGGACTTGTGAATTCGGGAAATAAAGTGTCTGACTTGCAAGACCCCGAAATAAAACAAAAGAGAAAACATACTTGCGAAAAATGGACCCTTTTTGAAAGTGACAAAGCATTGCTATTCATGGGACAAGATTTCAGAGCTTTATGATTTTGGAAGGACAAGAAAAGCAACTTTAGATCTCAAGTATCAAAAATTGAAAATTGCGTGAGGTGAAAAACAAGGGCGGCTCCAACATAGGCTCCAACTAGGGATCCTGCTTCCCTGTGAGGCGGGAAGAACGGTAGACCAGGTGCCAAAATTGGGTAAATGGAGTCATAGGCTAAAATCAAGGAAAAAGATAGAAGGGGAGGGAAATTTCGCTTGGAACCCCAGAAATTTTTTCAAACTCAGATACTCTTTCTAAACACAGCTAAAGTCACTTTGGAAATTTTCCCTTTCTCACTACTAAGTTTGGGGAACACTTTAAGACAGTTGTAACGCTCCTAGGATATTCAACAGGTCTTGTGATTCTTAGCTTGCATCAAAAGAATGATATTATATAGTCTAAAATAGGGAAGTCCTGTCGGAATTTGGGGAAATGATCAGGTTTTCAGAAAGCGTTGATTACCAGAGTAGATTGATGTTTACGTATAACAGCCTTACAGATCTCTCAGACATTTCTTCACTGCCAGCGATCCTGTACAGTACCCCGGTGAAGTTGTCTGACCCTTTTTTACTGAATTTCTTTTCACCACTTTAGAAAATATTTATGCGTTTAAACGCTAAGACGAGGGCAATCATTTCTGAATTTCCTTTCATCGTCTTAATGGACTAGGTGGGGGCAATCATTTCTGAATTTCCTTTCACCACCTGTCTCAGTATTTACTTTTAAAACACGAAGATGGGAGCAATCAGTTTATTATCAGGGCTGAGATCTGTGTAATATTTTTTATTAGAGGTCTGTCAAATTATTTTGACTACTCGGTATCAACCTTCCTTCAACCCTCACAAGACCTTTGGATATTAGGGAGATAGGGGAGAATAATAAAATTTTAAGGAACATCCTGTTCAAGCAAGCTTTGATTTTCCAGACACTATTGAAAAACCTAGGAAAGTTAGGATCGCTATAAACATTTCTTAGCTTAGCAGAGGATCAAGTAGTTGTGAAGACCAGCTTTCTTATTAAGATCTACTTCGGAATCCCTGAGTATTGAAACGAAAAACCTTTATCCCTTCCCAAAGGCTTGGGAAGATAGTGACTCATTAAAAGTCAAGCCTAAATATAGACAGAAAACAAGGTAGCAATTAAATGGCTTAATACACAAAAGGTCACAACAGTTCGGGACTGGTTTTCGGATATATTTAGGAACAAAAATTATGACTGACTGTTTTTGGATTTTAATATATTCATTCAAATTATTTGGTTTGAGGATTATGAAGTAAAAAATAATCCTATTATCTGCTTTATATATTTCAATTTGAACAATATTACCTTAGATTGCTAAAACAACCTTTCATGACTAGAGTATTGAAAAAACTTACCTTTGTCTTTACTTTTCAATTTCTTTGTGGGCTACGAATTATCTTATGTATCACCTGTTTTATGTCATCCTATTTCCCACATTGATCTGCACCTTATTTCTTCAGCTAGTTTCATCTGCAGCTGGAATCCTGCAAAAACAAATACGAATTTTGATTTGAAATGCGTTGATAATTTAGGAAGGAAAACCAAAAAATTGAAAATAAATGCTTGAGCAAAAACATAAATATGTACAAAAACTCATAATAAAATTTATTTATTTACAGTTATATATATACAATTTCTTATTTTTCATTTTATTTTATTTCCTTTTTTATCCAACGACTGTCAAGTCATGTAGTGCTTTAGATATCGCCCGTTGACAGGGGCGCTGAGAACTTCTCCATCAATATTTTCCAGGAGAAAGGAATTTTTTCCTTCTGGAGCCGAGACCCTGAATGGTCCATACCAAAGGTGGTCAAATTTGCCATGCTTCGCGGATTCTTCCCTTCTCATATCCCATATTAACACCAAATCACCTGGGAGGAACTCTCTGTCCTTTGCCTTAAGATCGAAAAATGCTTTCATATCGTCCTGGTATTTTTTCATTTTCTCATCAACCTCCACTCTAAGCTGTTGAACCTCAATCAGTTGGTTGATTCTTCTGGTTACATTATTGGGTTCTTCGTTTTGATCCTGCCATAATTTCATCACTGGTAATGCTAAGTTTATAGGTAGAACCGCCTCGGTCCCGTATACCATCTAAAACGGTGAAATGCCGATAGACCTTTTAGTGCTGATGCGGTTTGCCCATAATGCGTGCTTCAAATGTACATGCCAGGACCTCTTTTTTTCGTTCAGTACCTTTTTTATTACGTTTACCAGGCTCTTATTAGATGATTCAACCAACCCATTTCCCTGAGGGTAATAAGCAGTGGAATGGCCGAGAACGATACTGTACTTTTGGCAGAAATCGATCATAGCCATGGACTTGAAGGCCTGGGCGTTGTCAGTAACAATCTTCCGGGGACATCCGAATCTTGACAAAATGTTATCTTCCAAGAAGTCAATCACCACCGAGTCTGTTGCCCTTTTAGTTTGAATTGCTTCCACCCACTTAGTAAAATAATTTGTGGCTGTTAAGATCCACCTATGTTGAGCATTGGAGTGAGGATTTATTTCCCCTATGAAGTCTAATCCCCATTGTTGAAACGGGGCTTCAGTTTTGACTGAAACGAGTGCTAGAGCAGGGAGTTTCTTCTTACCAACGAATATTTGACATGAGTAACAGGCACATACTTTGGCATTGATGTCTGAGAATAGTTTCGGCCAATAGTATCCGGCCCTCAAGATCTTATAGGCTGTGGCTCTCCATGCATGGTTCCCCCCACAGATTCCTTCATGAAATTCTTCTATGACCCGTGGAGTTTCCGACTCAACCAGACAGACCAGCAAGAACCCGAGTGGATCCTTCCAGTACAGTTGATCCTCTGAGATGCAATACTTTACAGCATGGAGTTTTAAAGTTCTGTATTTGGCTGGTGTTAGTCCATATGGACATTTCAGGTTTAACAAATAGAAAATTATATCTTTATACCAGCCTGACGACATGAATTTTTCTTCAACCTTGTTTGGATATGTCTGGTCATCTGGCTCTTGCAAATGTGTGTCTTCATCTTCCCCTTGTAGGCAATTGATGTCAAGAGCTCTAAGGTTCGACTCAGCCAAGAGTTTGGCCAGACCCTTTCCTTCTATTAATTTAGTTGGCTTGATTTCCAGATCAAATTCTTGTATTTTAGCGAGCCAGTGCCCTCGTTTTCCATCACTATCTGACTATACCAATATATCCTTCACAACAATGGTTGGTACGTACACGATAATTTTTGAATGTAGAACGTAAGTTCTGAATGCTTTTAGCGCTTTCACCATTGTGTACGCCTGTTTTTCTATTATATCATATTTTAGTTCGGCGTCTCTGAGGCTCTTGCTAAAAAACACGATCGGGCGTTCAAAGCCTTCATCATCTTTTTGCAGCAACACCGCAGCGATAGTATGTTGAGACGCGAATGAGAAGATGAGGAAATCTTTCAAGTAATCTGGGCTTGTTAACACAGGTGCCTCACTGATGACTTTTTTAATATGCTCGAACGATGCTTTAGCCTTGATCGTCCAATTTACTCTGCTATCTTTCTTCAGCATTCCTGTGATCAATTTGACAATCTCAACAAAATTTGGTATAAACCTTCGTAAAAAATTTATTGTACCTAAGAAAGATTGAATTTCTTTAACGTTTCTAGGAATACTGATAGTTTGTATCGCTTCAACCCTCTTAGGATCAATCTTGATCCCATCTTTAAATACGATATGCCCTAGAATCTTACCTTCCTACATAGCGAAATGTGATTTCTTTGGGTTCAAAGATAGACCATACCTGCGGAATTTTTCGAAAGTTTGTTTTAAATGGATCAAATGTTCTTCATCGGTTTTAGAAAAAAACGTCAAATCGTCAAGGTAGATTACTACGAACTTATCTCTTTCCCCAACGAAAGCGATATCCATGGTGCACTGGAAGGTAGCCCCTGCATTCATTAAACCAAAAGGAATTTTATCATACATGAATGTACCCCATGGTGTGGTGAAAGCGTTTTTTTCTCGGTCTTGCTCGTTCATGGCGATTTGGTTGTACCCAGAAAACCCATCTATCATAGACATTCGATTTTCTCCAACTACCCTTTCCAGGATGTGATCCATTTTAGGAAGGGGATAATTATCTTTAAGGGAGGACCTATTCAAGTTCCGAAAATCTACACACAGTTTGATTTCTCCGTTCTTTTTTCTGACAGGGACCAAATTTGCCACCCAGTCTGAGTATCTTAGAGGTACAATTATTTTCGCATCTAGGAGCTTCTTAACTTCCTTTTCAATAACAAGCAACAAAATGGGTTTAAACTGCCTGAGCTTCTGTCTAAAAGGTTTAACTCCGGGCTTCAAAGGTATCTTGTGCTCAATTATAGAAGTATCATATGTTCGAAGCTCATCATAGGACAAGGCGAAAACATCTTTATACTGTTTGGGTAAGTCTCTATATTGGTCTTTTACCTTGGGGGGAAGGAATTTAGATATCTTAACGATTTTGGAATCTTTTTCAGTTCCTGTGTTGCAATCCTCCACTTCTTCTGGTTGGGGCTGCAAAGTGGACTTCACAGGTATGTCGTTCTGGTCGAAGAGTCTTTCCAAAGGAATTAAGCCTTTCGAGATTTGGTTATTTTTGAGGACGAACATGCGGTGATCCGCTATTTTTTCTCGGAAGGTTTCAGGATCTTCATCTTCTTGTATAATCCACATCAGGTCATTTTGGTTCTCTTGATCTGGATGGGTTTCGGAGAACTCGCCTATTGCTATAAGAAATTTCTGAATTTGTTCGTCATCTTCAAAAACCTGCCAGTGTCGGACATTGTCTGGTATGGAGGGTTTATATCTGATTTCAATATGATATTTCAATTTAACATTCGTGGGAGGGGAAAAGGCCGAGGCTGCCTTAGCCAATGTGTCAGCATGTAGATTTTCTGTGCGAGGAATAAAATGGACTTTTATAGATGAGAAAAAATTCTCCATCAAATCCCAAGCACAATTTCTGTATGTTCTCAATCTGGGATGTTTGGCTAGGTATTGTCGGTTTATTTGTTTTACTATCAATTCAGCGTCACCGTAAACCTCCAAGTTTTTTATGTTTAACTTCTTTGCAGCCTCTAAACCTAAGACTAATGCTTCATACTCGCATAAGTTATTGGTGTAATCTATGTCCCACTGCAAGCGATATGAGAAAGGAATTATAAACTTACCTTCAGGTGCTATCAAAAGTATGCCAACACTAGTTCCTTCAGAAGATGAAGCGCCATCGAAGTACATTTTCCAGATACCACTTTTGCATAGTTCTTCAGTCAAGGGGCTAAGCTCTTCTTGCTTCATATCAATTTCTTCTAGACATCCATCTAAACCATCATCAAAATACAATATGCAATTCCCCAGATCTTGGTCCGCAACGTAAATGGGAAAGTTATTTGGGTTCTGAGGATTACTGACAGTATACGCTAATCTTGTCTCTCGGTACAAATGGGTAAAATAACCACCGAAAATTGGGATTGTGGCATATGACATGTCCAATTGTAGAGAACCCCCCAACTTGGCTCCCCATGATCTGGATAACAGCATACCATATTTGGGGGGAATATCTGCAATAACCACATCCATCAGGATACTCTTGATCGGGGCCTGAGCCAAGGTAACTACCAGATCTTTTATCATTCCCATACATTTAACCTTTCTTGAATTAAATGAGTATAGGTCTCCATAGGGTCTAGTGATCTGGAGCCCCACCCTCTCCATTATAGTTTTGGGCATAACATTATGTGAAGCCCCGGAGTCTAACATGCAGTTATGCAGTAACTGGTCATGTATATTCAGGGTGATATAGAAAGGAGCTACGTTGTCTTTGAATCCCTCAAAATGAGGACCAAAGGTGATGTTAGGTATGTCATCTTCTAGGTTGATAACGTTGGAGTGACTTTCTGGCTCGTAAACGCCCATTACTTTGGCAATTTGCTTCCGATAAGTGGGGTTTTTTTGCTAATTCTACCAAAGGAATTGGTATCTTAATTTTATTTAATTCATTTTCAAAATTGTAAGATGTATTGGCCTTGTCCGTTTCTTTGGTTAAGAGCTCTGAGTTTTTTTCTTCCGACTTGTTTGTCTGGATCGCTTTATCACACGTGACCTTAGTCGCGGATGTAACTTTGTCTATCGGCCTTGTTTCTTTTGTTTGGGTTTCATCTTTTTTTACCTCAGAGTCTTGAGTCTTTGTTATCTTGACTTTATTTCTGGGTAACAATGTCTCTTCCAAAGGAGGTTCATGAGATTGACCCCTTGGCAGGATTTTCTTAGGTTGGTCAATTGAGGCGGGCTTATTTTTTGATCTCAGATTGTATCTGGGTTGAAAATCAGCCGCTATCATTTCTGTTTCTGGTTGAGATACGCAGAGGTTAGTATGATCACCTTATTCTTCTTCATTAGATGATTGAGGAGTATTTAAGGATTTCTCATAGTCTTCCCTAGTCAGAAATGGCTACAAACACTCATCACCGAAACATGCAACTTCATCTTTCGAATCTCCAAAATATTGGAGGTCACTTGATCCTATAAAATTTTCGTTTTTTAGTGGAGCTTGTATTTTTTGATCTTCATTCTTTATTTGCCTTTGTTGATTTTGGGGATTTGGGTTTCTCCTTAAGTCCCTTTTGTTAGAAGAATCAACTTTATCCTGATCCAACTCCATCCTAGAGATTTTGTTAGACAGATCTTTAATTATTCGGGCCATATCATCCACTCTGTCGTCAATGTACCTATTTGACCCGGAAGGACCTGCTGGTTCCCTATAGCGTCTATTATCACGGTTGACTATTTCTACTTTAGCCTTCAACTTACCAGAAGCCATCATATTAGATTCTATTTCGACAGCATCGTCTTGCATTGTATTCAGTGTAGCTCCTCTTCTTTCTCGTAAAAGCAACGCAAAGTCAGGTTCGAAATCTCCCGCAAAGGTTACTTTGGCTGAGGGTTCGAAAGGTTTAACAACGGCTGGAATTTTATTATACAGTTTGTTAAATCTTAGAATAAATTCCATAACTGTTTCTGAGTTCTTTTTATTTAGAGACCCAAACTCGGTAAGGTAGTATAAGTGGTCCTTTCACTCCCCCCATTGTCTGAGGAAAGCGTCTTCCAAGGCGTTATATGTCCGAATAGACGCTACAGGAAGACTCTGAAACCAAGTTCGGACCTGTCCTTCGAAGGTTTGGACAAGTAGTCTCGAATAGACATCCTCATGCTCAATACCGCATATGTCTGCGAACTGGTCAAATAAGTTTATATGCTCGGCTGCGGTTAGATCTCCCTCCTCAGTGAACTTAGGAAGATTTTTGATGTAGTTGTCAGGTAAATCATGGAGGTGAGCGGGTAAAACTAGGGGAGCGTATCTCACCACTACTTTTGCAAATACTCCGGGAGGAGGGACATTCGGTTGTCCTCCACCTCCTCCTCCGATGGCTTCCATCGACATGGGAGTAGGAAATGAGGGTGTAACACACTTTTTTGAATCAGGAGAAACTGGGAAGTTTTGCTGAAGAAAGGTTGGTATGTCAAATGATAACGATCTTTCTAAAGGATCCTTTCCCTTGTTTATAGATGGGAAAGTCTGATGTGGCTCACTCCTAAATTCTGAGTAGTTTTTTTCCGGATCTTGGATATCAAACAGAGGGCTGCAGGAAGTAGGAGGTTCTGAAGGGCATTTAGTCTTTAAAAGTGGGTTCTTGAGTTTTTTGACTGAAGCGGTTGCCTCAAATGAGCCTCTCGCTCTTAAAAAATTTTCAGGATTATTAACAGGCGTAATTGGCTTGCCATCTGGGTTCTATCTGGTATGTCTTCTTCCAGATGCCAGCTTGTTTTTCAGTGGAGTCGCCAAGTGAAAGATTAAAAAGCCTTAAAACTGTGTGTACTCTACGTTCACTATCAAAGAGTAACACTATCAATGAAATAATTTGTCGTTTTCCCAGGGAAAATATTTCGTAACTTCGTTCCCCGGCAACGGAGCCAGAAAGATGTTGTTCCTGAGTCTATACCTAAGGCTTTAAAGTACAGTTTCAAGGCATACGAAAGTATACAAAAGGTTGATATAGGATTATACTAACCTTCGGTATGGAAACTAATTAGGGTTTCTATGTTCTTGTTGTCTAGCTTCCGACTGTTCCTGGGTGGTAATATCTTGCTCAATGTGGCTGCCCATGAACGTTCTAATTCTTCCTGGGTGTTAGCAGTTTTAAGAATTGTATCAAAGAGATTTAAAGCGATATGAGTTTGATTAGAGAGTCCGGGTTGAATATTAGGTTGAGTTGCTGCGGGGACAGTCATTTAAGGAACAATACCAGTATGGAAACGATTTAGGAAGAAATTTTAACGTTGTTTCAATTTGGTTTTTTAAGTGGGATTTTTGCATGAAGAAGAAAATGGGAATGCAAACTGAAGGCCCTTTCCCGTAACTGTATTTCTTTTAGTAAAAGATGTGGAATGAAAGAAAAAACATTTAGCTGTGGATAACGTAAGGTTCCTGTCGATAGAAACTCACACATACACAGAAGAAGAAATTGACATCGAAATAATTGACATAGTGTAAATAAATATAAAATTCTGTAAATGCAAATTGGTCTTACACCCGCAGATAGATGGTGCAGAGGAAAGACAAGAAACAATTACAGAAAGATAAAATCCCTTCACTATAGTAGTGGTCGTACTAAATTATAGTGATACACATCAATTATGTAGAGCAAAATGAAAAGAAACAAAAAACATAACGAAACAAACTTGTAACACAGTCGTGGCGGAATCAAAAATCTTCAAATTGCTTGTATTAACTTCTCGAATGCAAAATATCTATTACATTCATTACCAAAAAGTCCAGCCATTGTTCTTCTTTTGGTGATCTATTTATACAAATTTGCCCTTCTCTATTCCTATTTTCAAAAAAGTGCCAGCTGCCTGCCTTTACGTGACTCAGTGCATATTATACATTTGTCCATAAAATGGATACAAGCTGTGAAAGTTCCGCTTGGCAGCTATGGGGAGCGAAAACATTCCATCTCTTCTACTTTATTTTCAAGAAGGGCTAGGTGCTAGTCTTTGCATAGACCCAGTGCATATCCTACATCTGTCCACGAATTGGGATACAAGCTGTGACGACTCTGCTTGACAAATGGCTTCGGCAAAATAGCACTCTCGGGCTAATTGTGGAAGTCTATTCCCCATATGTGCATCAACATATCAAGGGCACCGAGTTGTGTGTTGGGTTGAATCAAATGTTCATCAATTTGAGCCATGTCTACCCTGTCCATCTTAGAGATCTCCGCCAAATTTCTCTCATTTTTCTCCTTCATGTCGAGGGAGATCTACTCTATATTCATCTGCCTTAGTGTCTCTGAGTCAACTTCACTCTCCATCCCTAGTAGCTCACCTTTTATGGCATTGCAGGCTTCTTCTAATAAATTTGTCACTTTCTGGGCGTGTTCCTTGCTTAAAGTAATATCATGTTCCCAATTTTTTAACAAAATATTACTCCTAGTCTGTTCAGCAATGGTGAGCCTGGGAGACCCTGCTGAAAACCTATTGTTGGTAGCTATCACTGCTTCTTGGAAGGCGATCCGAGCGGCTTCTGCGTTTCTTTCTTTGACAATCAGATTCTTTGAAATCTGATGCATTAACAAGCAATCTTCTCGAAACTCCCCTACTTTGTTTAGCAGACTCTGCTGAGCAGAAGAGATCCTGCTCTGAATGTTGATTGCTCGGGATTTAACAATCTCGATGTCGATCACCTTGCTTTCTGTGACCTCTAACTGAGCCTGTAACTATGTGATCATATCCCTCTGTTGACCCGACTGCACCCGACCATCTCGGATCACTGCATTTTCTTGTTCGAGCTTGGTTTTGAGGACTTCGATTTCTTTCTTATCGGGCAATTCGGCCAGCTCTATTTCTCCACTCGCTTGACTCTTGGCGTCTTCCACAACCGAAGCTACTCGGGCTTCAAGAGTCTTGATCATTCGATTCTTTCTCTTGAGATGATTTTTCAACATTGCAACCGAGAATTGGTTCGCTGACGCATACGCTCCTAGCGTCCCTGCTATCTCTATGGCGAATTCATCACTTTTCTTGTTTTTTCCATCTGTCATTACTTTGAATTTTTTAACAGTGGACTCTCCCTCTTGATAAAATTCCCGCTTTACTACAACTTTTCTCTTTCTGTCAAAAAAAAACTCATTAGGGGGGAGTTCCTCTGCCCTTATAGGTATTAGTTCTTCACCAAATATCCATCCCTCGCTAACGTCTCCCTGTGATGACTGCAAGGGTGTGACAGAGGCGATGGGTTGTCCGATCTGCTTCGCCGCCTTTCCTGGTGTGACGAGTGAGTCCTGCTCTTTTGGAGGATCGAAGGTCTTCGTCTCTGTCCCTGTCTCTAGATTCTGAGTTTCAGGCGGGTCGGTGTTTTTCACTTCCATCTCTGGACCATGTTCCTTGGGTGGGTCAGTTGTCCCTTTTTCTGTTTCGTGATACTTTTCCTGCTCGGGATTCTTCTCCTGCTCGGGACTCTTCTTCTGCTCAGAACTCTTCTTCTGTTCGCCTTCCTGACGTTTTTTCGGGATTAGAAGTTTTCCCCTCAGAGCTTTTGGCCTCCTTTTCTTTATCCTTGGAAAGTCCCAAACCTCCAAGCACAACGAGGAGGCATCTTTTCCTATGCTCCTGAAATTTTAAAACAGAGGCCCTATCTTCGGGTGCTAGAGATCTGATTCGAAATTGCACTTCTGAATAGGACCTCACCCCTCGAAAAACATCATCCGAGGGGAACACTCGTGTTTAAACCTCTTTAATCCACAATTTCCCAAATCGGTGCTTACAATTCTCTGCAGATCATGCTTTTTGTACTCAATAGAGACTAGGCTCAAGTCTTCTAAGGTTGTAGCTTCAGCCTTAGCATGTCCGAAATATAATAAGGAATAGAAATTAAGCCGAACAGGGAAAAACGGCCATACCTTTTTTGATGTCGCTTTGAGCTCTTTACTCACTCTGCCAATTACTGTTTGTCGCGCAATATCACAATAGGCCAGCTTGTCAGAGATGAACAGTGGTAGCGCCAGAGGAGGGACCGCAGCTCCGAAAACTCTAAAATAGGAGAATTCTTCTTCTACATACTAGTCCGCGATACTTCTTAGATTCGCAGCAATGCTATCCGAGATGCGAGGTGGTGAAAGACCAAAAATGGCGATGTGCAGGGGCACCATCACCCAGTTGAAAATCTCATAAATAAACTTATTTGGATTATTTTCCCACAGCTTGTCGTGGTACTCATGCATAGTTTTTTCTTGGGTTGGACTCCAAGCCCAATTCATCAAAGGAAAATGTGTCATGGATCATATTGCGTCCATGATATATGCAGACATGAAGAATCGGGATGGTCTCCCAGTTGCTTTTTTCTCCCAGTACTCTGTGACTCTGTTGAACAAACTATCGGAGAGCATCTTAGCCCAATTAAATGAGCAACCTTCTGCTACCTGAAAGATGAGAGGTACCCACTGGATGTAAAAATGCGTGGTATCCTCCCATCCGAAAAGCTGTCAAGTCATCATCGCCACATACATATACTGTGGCTCTAATGAAGAAATTGAATACACACCCTTGTCATTCACTCTGAATGTTGCGAAATGCGAAACCCAATCTTTTATCAACCCGGGCATGGTTTTGTCATATTCTTCGCACTCCTTCTTTTTGAATTCCTCCAGGAATTCATTTCCATATATATATTCAGAAGTCGCTGGGAGCTTATACATAGATTGGATATGTTCTGGTCTGAAAGTCTCGACTGTGGTCCGTCGGTCGTTCATGATGGTTCTGGTGGGCAGGTCGATGTGATCCAACGCCCATCGGATCATGTCGTAGTATGGGAGCAACCGAGGTCTGGTTTCTACCAGGTGCATTCCCGACTGAACAATTGTCTTGTACTTAGTATTTAGGTCATCCTTTACAATATCATTGTCATCGTCATCTGAGTCTGAATAGTTTACCAACTCGGATTGCAGAATGTCTGAAATAAACGACCAAGTGGGTACTGAGCCGCCAGTCCGAGGTGAATTATCTGAGACGTTGTCTGGACCCTGCGCTGCAACCTCGACATTTGCTTTCGCTGCTCTCCTTGGGGCCATGGTTGACGCTTTCTTTTTCGCTCTTCTGCAATAGACCTGTGTATACATGCGGAAATGAGTTCCCCTGGATCAAGGTGAGATCTGTGCGCTTATGAGAAATGTTTAAAAAGAATGAAACTCTTGTATATATTTGAAAACTATGTACCTTTTGAAATAAGTCTGTCAAATTGCAAATAAAACCAAATTTAATGTATAAATCCGATCTTATTTTACTCGTAGATTTACCGTAATTCTTCATTAATGTCATCAATGTTCGATGGCTTGACAGACAATCAGGTTATGCCGAGCAATTAAATTCCTCATGAAGTGTGCCAACCTCGATACGCGGGACGTATCTCGCTTAATTTCATTTTTTCTAAAATTTCAAATCTTAACGACTTAAAGAATTTTCTCGTTTTTCGCTGTATCGTGAATTTTCTTTTCAGATTTTGACTCTTCAACTCGCGAGGTTGCGAGTGCTGATTTTTCCTTAATTAATAATAACCGTGATTTGGCACATTCTTAATTATATAACTAACCTAATCATCATATCGCGACTCGGGAATTCGAAGACAAACTTTTGGAAGAATGATATGCCGAGTTGCGATATCGCGATGTGGCGATAATTAAGACTCAAATTAAGAGTAGAAAATCTTAGATTAGGAGACTAATTAATATCGCTATAATTATGTCGCAACTTTGTGAATCGGATTTTTGGACACCTTAACTCGATGAAAGAAAGTGTCAAGTGACGAAGTGCCGAGAACCAAATTTAACCATGGTTAGTTTTTTACCCTTAATCTTTGACCAAGGTTATCACAAAGTCATCGTATTATCGGCTATCGGGGCTGCAATAACAAAAACTCAGGTCTGATGGATGCCGAGGCGCGAAACCCCGACGACATCTAATCAGAGGTTAAAGGTTTTACCCTAGTTAATGCCTTGGACGAAAATTAGAACCGAGTTCGCATTTTCATGACTCGGGACTTGTGAATTCAAGAAATAAAGTGTCCGACTTGCAAGACCCCGAAATAAAACAAAAGAGAAAACATACTTGCAAAAGATGGACCCTTTTTGAAATTGACAAAGCATTGCTATTCATGGGACAAGATTTCAAAGCTTTATGATTTCGGAAGGAGAAGAAAAGCAACTTTAGATCTCAAGTATCAAAAATTGAAAATTGCGCGAGGTGAAAAACAAGGGAGGCTCCAACAAGTCCTTCGATGACGACTTTTTTGCATGGCTGTCATGACAGATCCCCATGATCGAGGATTACCCATATGCAGGGATAGACTTTTCTAGAGATCCTGAGATACCCGTGCCTCTTGGTGAGGAGCGAGGGGAGATGGGTAAGCCTCCACCTTTGTAGTTTTTATTTTTATTTTGTATATGTAATTTTTATGTCATTTTTGTTATATATATCATTTTTTTTATATAACAAAAAAATCGCAACATACTTACATATCGTAGGGGTAAATAAATGCAGTGAATCTCCAGTAAGGTATAAAAATGAAAAGTAAACAAAAAAACTTTTCCATCAATCAAAATTGTAGGGCTAATTAAATGCATCAAGGTGGAAGACCAACTATCAGCCATGGATGAACAACAGAGGTATATGTCTGATAGGAGTATCCTTCGCTCATCATCCACGCATAAAAAATATGGTATTGTGATCCATATGTCTATTAACGTCGAAGCAACGACCGTAGATCAAGCTCTTGGATGATTTCTCAGGCTCATAATGATGAGCTAGGGAAGAAGGAAAAAATAAGCCGCAATCATCGCAATCAATAAACCTCAGGACAGTCAAGGCATGTAGGGATCAAAGGGCATGGGAAATCAATCAACATCAAGCTCAAGCTATGGGGAAAATTTCAGTCATCAACTAGATTACTAAGACAATCATTTTTCGTACCCAATAAACATGCATAACTAACAAATATATCATTCTAAAAATATACCATGCAAAAATAAAGGAAGCGTACCATTTCCAAAACACCTGCTCTAAGTTGATGTCCTATGCGCTTCATATAGCCCCCACTTATCGACAAATGAGACTTCATCGGTACCTCCCAACCAATGCTAGGGCTACTCTTCTTCCCCCTTATCCCCCCGAGTCGCAAAGGGGACACACACACTATCCATAGAATTAGCTAGCTACCAGCTCACTTCGCAAGGTCGAGCTACCACTCCTCACCGAGATGGGTATCCCAACTCCCATAAGCTAAGTCATTCAAGTATAGATTTTTGTAGCGTAATGACATGCCAAACAGAAGAGGTCATCTTCCTCCTCCTCCCTCATTTATATAAATTTTCTAACTCAGTTACTTTCCCAAAATCCATTTTAATTTACGGTTCATTAATTTAATTCATAATAATCCTCCTCGTACATGTGTCACCCATCCCCTTTATTCCTCCAAAATCTGATTTCTTTAATTAATTAATTACCCTTATTTCCCTCACCCAGCTAGAGTCACTCCTAGAATCGCTCCTAGGTGTCCCCAAATTACCTTACAGGTTTTAATGACTTTCCCCATTATTATTTTTCTAGTTAAGTTTAAATTAGAAAGTTCTTAAATGGTAGATACCTTAATAAGTTGGACTAACTGCTTTTTTCCTATTGTTTCCCTTTTCTCTTATGGTTCCCAATTTTTCCTATTTTCCTCATTATTTTAGATTTACCCTTTTTCCATTTTTAATTAAACTCAAAAAAGCATGTGCAAAAACTTACCCTTTTTCCCCTTTTTCCCCTTTTTTAATGAATTAAATTTTTAATTAGCATAATAAATTAAAACAATCATTTCCCCTTTTTAAGTTTTATCCCAAAAGATTTTTATAAATTGCATTAATTGCTTACCCCCTTCTTGTCACAAGATTAATGCAGATTATCTTTATTATTATTTTTTTATATAGTTTATTTTTATTATTATTATTTTTTATAAATAGGTAAAATTTTACCACCAACAAAATTTAGACCTAGACCTTATTTTCCTAGGCTAGGTGACATTTTTTAAGGGAAAGGTTTCAAATATTCCTTAACACTTTATTGTCCTAAATCCATCTAGGTTGATCCAATTATTAACTAACCAGGTGACATGCCCTTCAGGATGCACCAGGTGCTCCAAGGGTGCCACTCACCTCTTTCTGTTTCTTTTGCGCAACGTGCCCTTTAGGACGCACTAGGTGCTCCAAGGGTGCCACTCGCCTCTTGCAATTTTTTGTGCACAATGTGCCCTTCAGGATGGACCACGTCCTCCAAGGGTGCCACTCGCCTCTTGAATGACTTGGTAGACATAAAAAACCCTTGGAATCAATACTCCACCAGGTGATCTTGTGGGAGACTAAGGGCCTATAAGGAATAAGGCCCCTTACTTATTGTGTGCCCTTTAGAATCATCATGAGCGACTGTCGCAGTCTGTCCTCACGGCTTCATGGGTCCTCTCAAACTAGGTAATCGTTAACCTATAGTTCGAGCCACATCAAGAGTGCTAGTAGGTTGTAGCAGGGCTTTTGTCGACACCTCTCCCTCAACATCTCTAGTAGTCGAGCGTGAGCCCTCTACTCCACATGTGAGTCTGGTTGGCAAGCTATCATTAGCCTGCATCATCAACGAATCATGTCAGAAATATATCCATATCATATCATCTAATCAGATGCACTAATATCACATATAAAACAATAAAACCCCAATAGTTCACTCTTCGAATCGATCCGGAGTCCAAGGTGTTCCATCGATGCCTCTGCATCCTCGAGGTCCAAAACAAAACAAAATCAAAATCATCCCGCAACATGTCATCTGCCCATAACGCCTCATAATCAAAATCAAATGCTTAATAGTATAATAATCTAGATCACTTGCGAGAAAGTGTCCTCAAAGAATAACTTCGCTCAGTGCATGCAAGAGGGGGATGTTACATACACCCCATCTTGGTCTAAAATTTGTCCCAAAGTTTCACAGTATAAGTGCTGAAATAATGTGTATCACAGTATCATAAGTCTATCTATCAGACAAAAATAGAAACTATTGGTGCATATCATATGTGTCCTCCGAGGTCATCGAGTGTGGACAATAGTTGTTCCATTGGACCTTGACCTGATCTAATGTTCAACACCATAGCTGTCAAACACGATGATCTAGAATTCGGATCGACTCAGCCGTGAGTGATCCCTCATTCGATACGTGGAAGGAACTCATGTCAATAAAATGTGTAGGATCGCTTAATATAATGCCTCAAAACTGATATGTGAAAAACATTGTGCATACGCCTCAAGGAATGAGGCAAGGCTAGTCGATAGGCCATGGGCCCCTTTCTCTCCACAATCTTGAAAGGTTCCACAAACATAAGAGAGAATTTATCTCTCTTTCCAAACTTGATCGAGCTCTTATGTGGTTTAACCTGCAAGAAGACTCGATTTCCAACCTCGTAACTACGGTCGACAGGGTGTGCATCGGCATAACTCTTCTGCTAATCCCGCGCTTCTTTAATCCTTTGTATTATTGTTTTCATTTTCTCTTCCATTTCTTGGATTGCTTCTGGTACAACCAGGACCCTATCCTCAAGTCAATCCCAACTCAAAGGCATCTGACATAGTCGCGCGTAAAGAAACTCGAAAGAAGTCATTTTAATGGTGCTCTGGTAACTGTTGTTATAAGCGAATTCCACCAGTGGCAAGAATTATTCCTAACACTTTTGTTGTTTCCATCACGTACATGTTCAACATGTTCTCCAAGGTCTGGTTCGTTCATTTGGTCTACCCGTCAGTCTCTGGGTGATACGCAGTACTAAAGTTAAGTTGGGTTCCCAAGGCCTCTTGGAAACTTGTCCAAAATCATCCAGTAAACATCGATCCTTGATCAAATATAATCATCTTAGGCATGCCATGTAGCCTCAGAATATCACTGAAGAAAACTCTAGCTATGTCAAGTACCTGATAAGTCGTACGCACATGAATAAAGTGAGAAATCTTTGTCAGAGTGTCTACTACTACGAAAATCAAGTCATGTCTCCTTATCATCAGTGGAAATCGAACAATAAAATCCATCAAAATAACCTCACATTTCAATTCCAGAATAGTGTGTGGTTGTAGTAATCCTACTGGATGTCTATGCCCATATTTTACCTGCTGACATTATATAAATCTGGTCACATAGTTTACTATGTCTTCCTTCATTCCCTTCCAGAAGAATAAGGGTTTATGGTCCGTCCCCATCTTCGTGACTCCCGGGTGAGCCATGTAGACTGCTCTATGAGCCTCACTTAGGATAAAGATCCTCAACTCATCGTTCGGTGGAATGTAAATCTGATTTTTAAATCTCAATAATCCATTGTCGTCAAAAGTAAATCCTTCAAATCTTAGTACCATCATTGTGTTTTTTCCGATAAAACCCTCGACCTCTTTGTACTAGTCATCATCACGCTGTAAAGTTATAATATTTTCATGTAGATCCATTTGAAGAGGCAACACCAAAAAGATGCGTGGTCTCCAACTCAATGCATCTACCACTTGATTCACTATTTATTTTATGTAAGTAATCTCGAAGTCATACTCACTAAGGAATTCTGACCAATGTCGTTGTTGTGCATTCAGGTCGCTTTGCATAAAGATATGTTTTAGTCCACAATGATTCATCTTTAGTTTAATTTTTCATATACCAAGGTAGTGTCTCCAAATCTTCAAGGCATATACGATGTCTAACAAATCCAGATCGCGCATTGCGTAGTTTTCCTCATGCCTTCTCAGTTTCCTTGAGATGTAAGTGATCAATCGACCGTCTTGCATCAAGACTCTGCCTAAGACTTCCTTGGATGCATCAATGCATACTAAGAAGTCTGTGTCCATGTCAGGGAATTTTAGTATCGGTGTCGTTGTCAACATCTCCTTGAGCCTCCTAAAATCTTCCGCACATTTTTCAGTCCCAAAAAACTTCTTGTTCTTCTTCTGCAACTTCTTGATTAGATTTTCTATCCTTGAAAATCCCTCGACGAAGCATCGATAGTATCCCTCTAGACCCATGAAGCTACATACTTTCAGGACGTTCGTCCATGTAGGCCATTCCATAATAGCCTCAACCTTTGCTGGATCCACAGCGATACCTTCACCGGAGATGACATTCCATAAGCAGTGAATCTTCAATTGATAAAATGAGCATTTGGTCAACCTCCAATACAATTTGTGCTCTCATAGACACTGTAGTACCAAGAACAAGTGCTCTTCATGCTCCTCTATCATACGATAATAAATCAAAATATTGTCAATGAATACGTGGAAAAAATTGTCCAAGAACTCACGAAATACCCCATTCATCAAACTCATAAATACCCCTAGGGCATTTGTCAGTCCAAATGGTAAAACAGTAAACTCCTATTGTTCCAACCTCATCTTAAAGGCGGTATTATTGATATCATCCTCCTTGATCCATAACTAGTAATACCTTGATCAAAATTTGATCTTTGAGAACACCGTCACACCCTTCATCTGATCGAACAGATCATCAATCCTCGGCAAAGGATATTGATTCTTGATCATTGCCTTGTTCAATTAATGGTAGTCAATGCAAAGCCACCATGACCCATCCTTATTTCACATGAAAATAACAGGCGCACCCCATGGTGACACACTTGGATGTATCAATCCCATGTCCAACAATTCCTTCAGTTGCATTCTCAACTCCTGTAACTCTAGGGTCGACATCCGATAAGGCATTCGAGCTATCATTTCAGTCCCTGATTTTAGGTCTATAGAAAACTCCAGTTCCCTCTCTGGAAACATCCTGGGTAACTCCTTAGGCAAGATTTCCACAAACTCTCTCACCACAGGAAGGTGTTCTAGACCTTTTTCTACTCCCTTCTCATTTAATCCAAGGATCGCATAAAGCTTACATCCCTTGCGCATGCTCTTCTGTAGTTGTAAGGAAGAGATGAACCTTACGAAAACTCCCTGGTTTCAACCTACAATCACGCGTCTCTTTCCCTCATATCGACCAAGCTCAACCATTTCGTCTTACAGTTGAGTATCACCTCATGCAATTCCAACCAGTCCATATCGATCACGACATCATAAGATCCTAATATCATGACGTACAGGTTTTCCCTAGTGACAAACTCTCCCAGGTTGAGGGTATAGCTCATAACCTTTCCTCCAACCTTCTGTTTAGCTCTCGAAGCCATCTCTATGAGGCTAAAATCATCATGTTCAACTGCTTTTTCCTTAATTCTTTTTATCGCTGCACTATAAATCAAATACTTGGTAGCACCAAGATTAATCAAAATACTAAGGGTATGGTCAATGACATTACCCGATGTCTCGAGAAAAGTCGAGTGGTGCTATGCTTGGAGGTTATTCACTGTTGCATGAGTCCGATGGGCCCTGCCCCAATCTCCCATGGTAGTGGGTCTCACTGATCCAGATGATCTAGTCCTCCTCACTGGGAAGTTGCACTTGAAATGTGGCTCCCCACATTCCAACATACTTTCTTTGGTCCAGTAATCCTCATACCCGAAGTAGAAGATGAATTCCAACTCTAAGGCCAACACATCTTGTTGACCTTAAGTTTCTTGGTAAGGGTGCAGAGCATACAAAAGCAGCTCCAAAAATGGGCCTTGTACTCGGGCACTGTACAGTCGCCTTGTCGCAAGGAATCGAACTCGTTGAGCTGATGCTCAACGATTTCATTAGAAAGATACCTCTCCTAGAACTGTTCCACGAATAGTTCCAAGGACACATCATCGACAACCACATTCAAATGTGGTAGGAGTGTATTTATCCATAGAAGAGCACACCCCTTCACTTGCAATACCACCATGCATACCTTCATGTTGGAGCTCGCAATCAGGAAGCATGAAGCACAACACCTTACTCTACAACTATGCCTCGACGACATAACCATCCACGACACTCGTGGACTCAAGAACTCAACTCTCTCAAGTTCTTAGTGGATGCTTATGGTACTATCTAGGGTGCGCGGTGGACTCTCTGGGGTACAGGTTCTCTGGCCTCCTCTCAGTACTGATGGTGGATCAATTCCATTTGACATTACCTGGAAGGGCCTTGTCAGACCATCATCATCCCTTACAACAAGTGAATCCATCCCAAGGACTTGTTATTCCCCTTGGGGGTTTGACTCTGAGTGTGCAAGAACTTTTGGAGGTGTCGCACCTCCTTCCATGGCACCACGTTGCGAGCCTATGAGGCTTCCTTTAAATTCGATCACTAGATAGACACATTGAGGTTTTTAATTAATGCAAGGGTTAATACCCACGTGTTTATTTTAGTGGAAATCCTGGCAATCCATAGTCGCAGGGTTGAACCCACTTGGATACCATATGTAACGACCCCATCGTTACGACTACAAGCAAAGCAGAAGGTGCAATTTTTTTTTTTTTTTAAGAAGGAAGGAAAAGATGATAATAGTTTAACCATACCACTGACGATGAACGTAATCACGTAGTTCAGGAAACAAACGACTAAGACTCCACGCACTAGCACTAGAGAAACTAGGCAAAACATGTGTAGAACAACCAGGAGAAACGACCACCCACCCAATGCAAACAAGACCACGCCTACAACTAAGGGAAAACATCCCCCTCTCGACACCTTGACCTTGACAACCCAAGACTAGAACCTCTAGGTAGGAAAACCAAACACATGAAGGAAATATACCAGAGTCGCTAACCTTTACTTACAATGATCACAACACTCACACGGGAAGCACATACTCCGGCCATGATATCATTCACCTCTTTCCAATAGGGCACACCATGATTCCCTCATCAGGAACCATGTCGTCCCCAGATGAGACACACGACAATAACCCTGGCGCAAAAATATTCTATCTCGACCATAGACTCAAGACCAACCCACGTTCTAGGAGATCGAAATAGTTGTCACCAGACTTGAACCCACACCCCAACAATAGGTCGACAATATGCAAGAGGACGACCACAAGGGAAGACACAACCAACACATGACTTCATCAACCACCCAATCCTTTAATCACATCTGAATTAGTCAATAGATACCAATCTAAATTAACATCACTTACCCTCTAAATCAACATGTCAGGATCACAATTCAATCAATACATGCTAATCTAATTAACATTAATTACAATATGAATTAGCAAATCTAAATTTATCACTAAATACCGTCCAATTTAGCCATTAACCTCATAGACGATGTTATCAACATTAATGCACAATTAGTCCTGAATGTATCATCAATTTCAACATTAAAAGAAAATTAAATGGAGAAAGTCTAAATTGTAATTGGTCATCATTGTACCATCTAGATCAACGCTAAATCCAAATCAAATTTAACAAGCTTAATTAAGTCAACACTAAACACAATAAGCAATAATTACCTTCTAATTTAACAAGTCTGGTAAAATCAATATTAAAATGAAATGAAAAGTCTGGTCTAAATTAAATTAAGGGTTTTCTATTCAGCATAAGGGTTGTCCAATCAAATAAAATGATGTACTAATCAAAGGTTGTTAAGGGATAAAATATCCGTTACAAAATTACCAAATAAATTGTTGTGTAAAACAAGTCATCTCTTTTCACCTGTCAGCTAAAGAGTGGCTACTAAAAGTGCATGCAGTCAGCTGTAAAATGGTAGACCATCTTGTCATAAAAATTAAATTGCCTAGAATTTAACGTTGTCATTAAAAGGAAACACAAGTAATCAACGGAGAAAAACGAACTAAATGAAAACACATGTATTAAATGGGAAAACTCATCATGTAGAAAGGGTAACCACTTGCAGTTTCCAAAAGGTGAAATCACCAGGAAATTAAATGGGCAATCGTAGTCACACTTACAGTAAGTAATTGTTGTCAACATGCTATCCTACGCCATTAACAAGCCACCATCAACTGAAGCTACCATAAAGCTATCCATGACATCATGCCAACTAAAATCACATAAAAGGAAGGTCGAAAACATTGTGGTAAAAGTGGAAGAACATTCCTCATTCATCCCAACTCACAGGCATATGGATCGGTAACAATGAAATATAAAGCAACTAGAAAATGCAAGCCAGGGAGTCAGCGTAGGGTAAAAAAAATCGCCTTGTACGCATTTATTTTAATGGAGGTGTTCCTTGATTCTTGGAAAGGTTATAAAACTCTCTCCTGGTGAGGCTAGGATATTCTACCTTCTATTTGTGTTGTTGTCTGCTTAGGCTTACCACATAAGTAACTTATGGGATATGGAAAATGGAGGCCAAAATCCAAAAACAACCACAAACTTTACTATAAAATGACATTGTTATAATTTGTGCCTAGCTTCAGTTCTGAAGTGACGGAGCATGGCTTTCAGTAAATCAAAA